>WNWK01011579.1:0-63870 GCA_009830355.1 Cherax destructor
CGGCCCTACAATCCGGCTGACGCAAAACAAGCGGAAGAGCAGCTCCTTTCCCTTTGGGATCGTGAGCCCTTCACTAGCATCGGGGCACCACTTGAAACTTTTTTTTGATTGGACATTCTTCGCTAATCATGTATTCAGTTTAATAATTATTTTAATAATTTTTCAATAGTTATTTTAATTAATTTAATAATTGTTTTAATTATTTGGATAATTATTTTAATTTAATAATTATTTTAATTATTTGATAATTATTCTAATTTAATAATTATTTGAATAATTATTTGGGATTTAATTATTTTAGGGATTATTTAATAATTATTTTGGGGATTATTTAATAATTATTTTAGGGATTATTTAAAAATTTTTTGGATTTTTAAATTTTTTTTAGTTTTAATATTGTTTTATTTTTTTAATAATTATTTTTATGATTTTAATAATTTTTTTATTTTTTTTTTGATTTTAATCATTATTTTTATGATTTTAATAATTATTTTATGATTTTAATAATTATTTTTATGATTTTAATAATTATTTTTATGATTAAATAATTATTTTAATTATTTTAATTTTTTTATAACATATAAACAGTGGTAATACACACACAATAATTAGATATCCTGGAAGGGGGCTTCTTGGTTTTTTTTCTTTTTTCTTCAATTTTCCCCATTTTATTTCGCTCATAACACGAGAACGTCTCATCCGATCGGCTTAAAATTTTCAGCCCTAGTGTACGGAAATTACGACAACAATCTGGGAACAATGGGAATGAGTAGGTCCCCTATGACCAAAGTTGTTGAACCTTTTCCTAGCATCCTGGAATGGTTTTTGATAACTTGAAAAACCCCTCTGCGGTGTAGCTATTTAAACAGATGAAAAAAAGGTCTCCTGATTTGACGACTTTGGGAGAGTAAAATTAAGTTTGTGAACATTTGCCAATTTTGTATATTAAATAGTGTGAAATTTCGATTTTCGTTAAATCACGTAAAATGTATTTGAGTCTGTCTCTTCCGAACGTCTTCAGTAGTTAATTATTGATGCCTCTTAGGGCCGGGATATAACTATTAAATTTAGTTTGCGTGTGGCAATTTTCTCAATATTTTTTTTTTTAAAAAATTTGAAATAGTTGGAATCCTTTTGAAGCTGGAGAATCTGTTTATTATTTTACACCAAATCAATTTTACAGACTAAGATCTGTTATCCTACCTCAGGATGCGATCCATACCAATCCCACTAACACCTAGGTACCACGTACTCTAGGTGAACAGTGGCCGCAGGTGTAAAGCAACATGCCCAACGTTCCCACCCGTATAAGGGATCGAACCATGGACACTCAGTGTGTGTGAGCCGAGTGTGCTACCAACAAGCCACGGAACACCTCAAGCTAATTGAATGGATATACTCTATACTCTTGCCTGTGGTCACAGGCGTCTGGAATAACTTATCAAGTGAATATCCGTTACTGATAAGCTTCAAATATTCACCCCTAGTGTGTTGAGGAACAGGTTCGTGTTGCTACCAGGTTGCACCGTCACAACACGTCAAGTTTGTTCAATAAATTGTGATATTGATTTTCATTCAGTAACTTGGGAAAACACCTTCTTATCGCCTTCAAAATATTAATGCTGATGCATTTCATAAGAAGGATGTCTCACTAAGAGGTGCAAATTAGAAATTTTAATGACTGGTTAAAAAAATTGCTTGGAATCGATGGAATCAGAGCTATTACTGGGGAATATATTTTCTTTCTGAAAGGCTTCAAACTTTCAGTGTTGACGTTCTTTATTAAAAAAAGAAAACAAAATTTTTGATTTTTTAATCTCCAACTAATTAAATTTAAATTGCCCAGGGTTTTTATTAAATGGTTTTCATGTAATAACTGGAGAATGCCTCCCTTTTGGTAGGCTTCAAACACTTGAGCGTTAAATGTATATTTTCAAATTTGCCTTGTAATGCTAATTTGTCAATTTTATAGTTTTTTTTTAAATTGGACTTTAAAAAAAACTATCAAATATTTTTCTTAAAAAAAACTACTTAATTTTAAATAGAATATTTTACAGTTCACTAAACTCATGACAATTAAAAACGCCAGTTTTCAATATTTATCAAATTTCTTTATTTTTTTGCAGTTTTAAAATTTTACGGGTTTAGTGAAAATTAAAATACATATTTGTACCGGAGCCAGAACACTAAGATTCAGTATTCTCATTACTGTTCTTATCTACCACAAACTTGATCCAAAAAATTTTAAATTTTTTACTTCAACCCTTTAGCACCTGATAACTTAATAATGGCCTTCTGATGGCTTCAAACTTCTGTATTTTAGGAGATTGGATCTCTAAGATAACAAAAGAATTCTTCTTCAGTTCACCTTCAAGTTGTTGTTTTAAGTGGAAGGTTTGAATTAGACTGGGCTGTGTATGTCTTAATTTGCCCTTTGGGATATTAGTTTAAATATGATAACTTGTGAATACCTCTTCTGAGTTCGGTCAAATCGTTATCACTAACAAAAAACAGCATTAAAAACTTATACCGTACTCGGCATTATTGCAGTGTCGTGCACTGAGGCACACAGAGCTGGGTTATGGAATTCTGGATACCTTTCTGATCGCACAGCTAAAGAAATACAGGTTGTACAGCGAGAGAGAGAAAAGAGGAAGAAAGGAAGAAAGGAGGAGAGAGAGAAGAGAGACAGAGAGAGGTTGTGACAGAACTGCACTGCTAGTGAATACAGAATATGACAAATTTGCATACACAATCGCGTCGGTCAATATCAGAACAAATGCGGATTTGTAACCGGATTCCCAGAAAAAAATTTGAATGTTTTGAAATACGCCGAGCTGCCACCCCGGTTCCATGAAATTGGTGAGGATAATGAATTTCGTTTAGCCGGCCATTTATAATGTTTGAGCCAAGGCTCACGAGCGCTAGCCGAACACACTGGGTTCTAGCACTTGTGTAGCGTACTAGATAATACGGGATTTGTCTACACTGTAACAAAAACATGCATACTAATATACTTGTTACATTTATAAATATCACGGATACACCCAAAAACACACAAAAAAAAAAAAAAAAAATATAATTTTTATATTAATTACACACAGAAACAAGCGGGTATATACAGAGAAAGATCGCAGTCAGCGATGCTAAGTTATACCAAGAATTAAGGTAAGATAGTAGACTTCACCTTACGAAGCAGACAAAGCAAATGCAATAGTAATTATGGACAAGGTAGATTATAGGGAAAAAATGAACATGTTATTAGAAGACTGGTACAGTCCTCTTAGAACCGCTGTACTAGTGGGTCATGCTCACGTGTGATGTCAACTTCAGGAGTTATACATCGCTTCTGCTTTATTAACAAAGTCTGACCGCACGCCTCTTCTGAAGGCTGGGAAAAACTGACCCCCTGAGTGGGCTCTCATAGCCTTAAAATTAAATCCCTGTATGTCTCCAGTCTTACATTTTTTCCTGTATTCAACTGAAGAAACCTACCGTGTTAAGACTAATTATTCTCAAGTGTTACGACAATAAAGATACTGAAGTATTGCGACAATAAAGATAATCAAGGTATGACAATAAAGATACTAAAGTGTTACGACAAAAAGATACTGAAGTGTTGCAACAATAAAGATAATCAAGTGTATGACAATAAAGATACAAAGTGTTGCGACAGTAAAGATACTCAAATGTCTTAATATAACAATAAAAATATTTAAGTGTTACAACAGATTAGATTTTGTCACGAAGTGGCTAGTTTGTGCACCCCATATCCATCCTGTGGACGGTAGCAAAAGAATATGGATACACAAAAAGGGCCCAGGAACTAGGCCCTTAAAGGGTTAACAGGACTACATCTGGATTTATATCTACAGTTCACTTATCTGTTACAAGCAAATTTCCTAATATATCTGATGTCTTATTTTCACTAAGATATCTTGACATTCACATGGGATACCTGTCTATCTCTGTATTCCTCAATAAGTGGACAATTAGCACATATTGTTCAAGAAAGTGATCATATTCTGACAAATTTGCATTTGGTTTGATTATCTTGTGTGTCTCCCAAACTGGAAGTTTTTTGTAGCCCCCTAAGCCCACAAAATCGTCAGTCTGTTCACATTGAAGTTGCCCCAAAACATACTTATCTATGTTCATGTTATCATATGGGTTAAAATCACTCATTTCTAATGATTCCTAAAAAATTTCATTTTCTTTTTTACTTTCCCTAATATTTTTTAAATGCTAGACACAGATATACCGTTATATTTACATTCTCCTTCTGGTGCTCTTCTTGGCTAACATATAACCATCATGAAGGAGTAACCAATGGGGAGGGAACCATACAATTGTACATTAATTTTTTTTGATTTTTGTTCATACCTGGCTTCTCCAATGAGCATGTTGTTGAGTATTATATATCATCAAAGCCTTCAATATAACACAGAATCAGAAATGATGATAGAGTCGAGTTCAGTGTCAAAGTTGCTTTAGTGCCATTGGGTTTGCAACAATTAATTCATGTAACTTTTTTTTAAAAAAATCTATGCCTAAAACAAATTTAAAAAATAAAGATACTCAATTGTTCACAATAAATCCAAGTGTTGCAACAAAAAGACACTAAAGGTTACAAAAGAAAGGAGAAAAAACGATAAGAGAATTGAAGGTAATGAAAAGAAATTTTTAAAAATTTTAAAGGAGAGGGGGTAGATAGGAATGAAAGTGTTTGTATATGGACTTCAGTGGCTTTTGTAGGTCCCAACAGGCTATTGAGGAAAAATTCCCGGAAAGGAGGAGAAATTTTTTTTGCCCCCCGGGGCTCGGAGGGGGAAACTAGGACCCTTGGGGGACAAACCCCCCCCCTGGGCTCGAAGGGTGGAGGAGCAGCAGACGATGTCAGGAGGTGCAAAGGCGCAAGTACCAGGATCCTTTTTCCCCAAGCGCTGGGGAAGCTCAAGAATGCCTCTTGCGGGTTGTGCTGCTGCTCTCACTTGTCCGGCACTTTGTGTTGAAGTGGGGGGGGTGAGGGGGGAAGAGGAAGAAATGAGGAGGAGGGAAGAAGACGGAAAGGGGGAGGATTGGGAAAAAGACGGGGTGTGAGGAGGATGGGAAAGAAGGGGGGAGGAGAGGGGAGTCCTGGTAATACGGGAAAATAAGAGACGTGACTGGGGCTGCTGACTAAGGGTCGAGACTTATCCTATTATCAGCAATCCATTCATCTTGAAAATTATCTAAAAAAAAAAAAAAAAAAAAAAAGAGAGAGAGAGAGAGAGAGAGAGAGAGAGAGAGAGAGAGAGAGAGAGAGAGAGAGAGAGAGAGAGAGAGAGGGGAGGGAAAATTTTAATACCCCATGCTTCTTAAATGGGTAATTTTATTATTACATCATCAAGAGAAATACAAACTTAAAATACGAAAAGTAAAGCATTAAAACAACAATAAAACAACATCAACAGCAATAATAATAATAATAATAATAATAATAATAATAATAATAATAATAAAAGTAACCCTTGCTCATGCCTCAAGAGTAGAGTATAAAATAAAAAAAAAAAGTTGGTTTAACAAATTTTCCCCGATTTTTTTACAATTTTGGTTGTAATAGTTGTAATTAGTTGGGCAACACTACTGAAAAAAAACAATATATCTCCTGCAAGGTATTTTTTTTTCCTCATTCCTTTGAATAAACGAAGGAACATTAATTATTAGCGTGCGTGTCTGTGTTTACCGTGTTTTAGGGGGTTTAGTTCCAGTCCTGGGTCCACCCCCACCTGTAATCGTCAGTGTGATGTATGGAGTTCGTCTTCACTGCCTCCTTCAAATTTTTATTTCTCTTCCTCCCTTCCTTTACGGTAAAAAAAAATATTATGTAGCTCAGCAGCCAGCTAAAATCTTTTTTCCATTTTTGTCCAGTCTTATTTATTCCACCTCTCTCAGCGACATTTATCCATATCTCTTTTTGCTGTGAGAGACTACTGAGTCTTTGGGTTGCTTTAGGGGCTTTAAGCTTGTCGTCTACAAAGGTCATTAAAGCGATGTCCCCCTCTTCACTAGTTAATACCAGTCCCAAAGTAGAGATTAAAAAAACCGCATATTTACACTGCATGTTGAAAATGGTAAAAAAGCGTTATGAGAAGACAGGGAAACTTTGGGGTTTCTTTATTGTTGGAACGTTTCCTTAAAGTGGGCTTCTTCAGTCAGATACAGGGGCAGGGGTTTGGGTAGTGAAATGAAGATGATGTAATCAGTCCATAAACCCTTTGGGAGAAATAGTATTTGGGGTTTCGTCCCCGTGTCTTACCATCTTTTTAAATTGAGATACGTAAACAAAAAAAACACCTCCTTTATACTGTTGTTTACGTAGTATTTCTCGGTTTACCCATCAGTTTCAGAAGTGTGCCTCTGGAGCTGTTTTGGTTCTTTTTCCATTGGTTTTTAAAACTTTAGTTTGGCCACGTATTCAATACAGACCTGAAGAATACCCGATCGGGAATATTTAATTTTTTGGGGTTTTTTGTGTTCATGTCTACTGACCTGAAGCATCGTATTGGGGCTGTGAAAAATATTTATAATTTTCCCAAAAAAACCCCACATGGGGAAATTAGACGACGTTTCTCCGACTTGGACCATTAATTGTCCAAGTCGGTTCAAACGTCGTCCTAAATTTTTTTCTCTTATTGTGGGGTGTTTTTTTTTTTTATTATTCCAGTCTGGTATTTTGTCTTTTATTATTTATTTAAATATTTCTCAGCGTTGATTGCTGCTGCTGCTGTTATGGCCCCTAATTGTAGGGGAATTTTAATTAAGATCAGTTTACTTAAATTTTTTGGTGAGCAGCCCAAAACTCTTGCCCCCTTTCTGCTCGGGTAATGTCATTTAAACCCAACCGTATAAAAAGGGTACCGAGTTTAAGGGAATTTAATTATTTTTATATTTTTTAAAATAAGAAAATTTCACTAGAATTAAAAAATTAACTGAAACTTAAAAGTCGTAAAGTGGCTCAAAGATTTTCGCTCTGAATCTAATTAACTGTGAACTTGCCATTGTTTATTTTTCGTCTGTAAATTTTCAAGATAAATCATAGTGACACTTAAAACCACGGCACAGGGGGGGTTTAGAACCGGCGAGTGAGTCAAAAAACCCAGGCCAGTGGCTTACGCACTGGCCTGGGGGCACAATAAGAGTTATCCAATGGGTATATTTATACACCATGGGGAGGTTAGCACCCGTCCGTTGCTTGTTTGAACTTTTTATTACATTTCGTGAGTCATTGTGACACTTTAAAAAGGACTAGTATTATAATGTGGCTTACTAATGTAGGTTCTTCGTCACATGTTACCAGCTGGCAGAAATATTTTAACCTGCAATGTATTTTTTTTTGGCATCTTAACAGCGAAGGATGTAGGTGGGGTGACCTGTTTTACAATGGTCCCTTTTTGGGATAGTCAATCACCTGATACCTCAAAACCATGTCTAAAAAACCCGAGAAAATCCACACGTTTTAAAGATAGAATCACACCCGAGAATGACCATGAAGAAAAATAAAAGATGCGAATTTAAGAGCATAAGTGTTTTAAGAGGTAACGGGGGAAAAGAGGAAATAGATGGATTTAAAAAAATAAATGAATCACAGGGGTATCAGGAGGTACTTCCCCCGTATGAAGCTGCTTTTGAAGGTAAATAATTTACTTGGGAAGTAGTTATCTGTTTAAAGGTTCTAGATCCCACATCCCGACTCACCTGACCTTCATACCAGAAAGAAAATATCACAGGAATAAGAATTATTACGAAAAAAAAAGATGAAAGTAAATATAAGTTTGCTTGAGGTAAGTGTGTGTAATGATTTATCACCATCGACAGTACATAAGAACATACAAAGAAGGAACACTGCAGGCCTACTGGCCCATGCGAGGCAGGTCCAGTAGCATGTTCATGGGACAAATTAAAGATCAACATGACTTCATACGGCATAAGTCTTCAATGGCTGATGCATCGTGTGAAATGAATTAAACGTGTCATGGGTTTAGGCTGTGTAGGCACAAATTTTGTTGATTTCAGCAATAACTGGAAACAGGATTTAATTACCAGCTTTAAATTTTTAGTGCTGAAGAGTTTTTCTCAAGGGGAAACAATCTCTTGATATATCGGATATTTCTTGATGTCTCTTGATATCCCTTGTATCATAAGCCAATTTTATTAATCAAACTGGTTTCTGTAAATAAATCAGATAATGTCTCTTCCGGGATCAGAACTAAATCACCAAGCTAGACTGTATACATTATCTTAGGGTTAAATAAACATAATCGTCGTCCATGTTCCTATAACATCTGTGTCCCCCTCATGCACGCTAAGCTTACATGTCCATTTATTATTTACTGTACTTGTTTTCTTTGAAGCTGATCAGTCTTGCTTAGAAAAAGCTTGGAATGATTTTGGTTTGTTTAGTCTTTGCGCCTTTTTTTTAAATAAATAAAAAAACGAAATGCTGTTTTAAATACGATACCCCTGGAGTATTGCATCTGATTGCATTCAAGATGATTGCATCCGTGTATTTTAGGATATTAGTCTCTTTGATTCCTCTGTAGAAATTAAATTAGGATTTGCCTGCGTGTATATGTCCTAAATTGCCATCTTTATTGAAGAAATTGGGATATTAGTTTCATATGATGACTTGTGAATGCCTCTTCTGATTCCTCTGAATATTCACAGCTAATATTTAGCTGCATTGTCAACTTACGATCCGCACTCTGCACTATTCCACCGCGTGCACTAAGGTACAGGGACTGGGGTTATAGGAAACAGGATACCTTTCTAGGATCACGCAGTGACCAGAATGCTTTGGGGATAATTTATTAATTTTGGGCTTTGGATCACCATAACGTAAAATTCTGGCAATTTTAATTTTGTTGGATAAAGACACAAAATGCAAAGACCAGGACAGTTTATCGGAAACATTTCGGTGCTAGGACGAAGGTCAGACCCAGGACCGAAAATGTTTCAAATAAAATGTCCTAGCATTTGTATTTGTCTTTTCCTAGCAACCTGTCGGTATTACGTGCCATATTTATCAATCTTTATTCTACTTTCTCCAAAAAGATACGGTGCCGTACGCCTGTGTTCACAATTCTTCTTCAGGAGGGTAATGCCCCCTTGGCTGCCTTCATACTACTTTGTTTCCAACACATTCCATAAACACTGTCAAGAAAAGTTATAAAAGGACCCATGAGTTCAGGCATATACTAGACCAATGTTGTTTCAGTCTGAGGGCCATAAGGTGGTAATTGCTGTAATGTACAACCCGCCACAGAACTGCAGGAGGCCAAGAGAAGAATACGACGAGAGCAACAGAGCAATGGTAGATACACTAGCCGAGGTAGCCAGAAGAGCCCACATGGGGAGAGCAAAGTTACTAGTTATGGGTGATTTCAATCACAAAGAGATTGATTGGGAAAACCTAGAGCCCCATGGGGGTCCTGAATCATGGAGAGCCAAGATGATGGATGTGGTACTGGAAAACCTCATGCATCAACATGTTAGAGACACTACCAGAGAGAGAGTGGGGATGATCCAGCAAGACTGGACCTAGTATTCACCTTGAGTAGTTCGGACATCGAGGATATCACATATGAAAGGCCCCTTGGAGCTAGTGATCATTTGGTTCTGTGTTTTGATTATATAGTTGGAGCTACAAGTGGAGAGGGAGCAGGAATAGGAAGGGAGAAACGAAACTACAAAAGGGGGACTACACAGGCATGAGGAACTTCCTACAAGACGTTCAGTGGGAGAGAGAATTGGCAGGAAAACCAGTAAAAGAAATGATGGAATATGTGACAACCAAATGCAAAGAGGCAGAGGAGAGGTTTGTCCCCAAGGGAAACAGAAGTAATGGGAAGACCAGAACGAGTCCTTGGTTCAGCCAGAGGTGTAGGGAGGCAAAAAGTAAGTGTAATAGAGAATGGAAAAAGTACAGAAGACAAAGGACCCAGGAAAATAAAGAGATTAGCCGAAGAGCCAGAAACGAATATGCACAGGTAAGAAGGGAGGCTCAGCGACAATATGAAAATGATATAGCATCAAAAGTCAAGTCTGACCCGAAGCTGTTGTATAGCCACATCAGGAGGAAAACAACAGTCAAGGACCAGGTAATCAGGCTGAGAAAGGAAGGTGGGGAGTTCACAATAAACGACCAAGAGGTATGTGAGGAGCTCAACATGAGATTTAAAGAAGTATTTACACAGGAGACAGGAAGGACTCCAGGAATTCAGAATAGAGGTATACCAACAAGTGCTGGATGAAATACACACAACCGAGGAGGAGGTGAAGAAGCTGCTATGTGAACTCGACACTCAAAAGCGGGGACCGGACAACATTTCTCCGTGGGTCCTTAGAGAGGGAGCAGAGATGTTGTGTGCCACTAACACAAATCTTCAACACATCCATTGAAACTGGGCAACTACCTGAGGCGTGGAAGATGGCAAATGTAGTCCCAATTTTTAAGAAAGGAGACAGACACGAGGCATTAAACTACAGACCTGTGTCACTGACGTGTATAGTATGCAAAGTCATGGAGAAGATCATCAGGAGGAGAGTGGTGGAGCACCTAGAAAGACACAAGCTTATAAACGACAACCAGCACGGTTTCAGGAAGGAAAATCCTGTGTCACAAACCTACTGGAGTTTTATGACAAGGTAACAGAAGTAAGACACGAGAGAGAGGGTGGATAGACTGCATTTTTTGACTGCAAGAAGGCGTTCGACACAGTTCCTCACAAGAGATTAATGCAAAAGCTAGAGGATCAGGCACACGTAACAGGAAAAGCACTGCAATGGATCAGAGAATATCTGACAGGGAGGCAACAACGAGTCATGGTCGTGACGAGATGTCAGAGTGGCACCTGTGACGAGTGGAGTTCCACAAGGGTCAGTCCTAGGACCTGTACTGTTTTTGGTATATGTGAATGACATAACGGAAGGGGTAGACTCGAAGTGTCACTATTTGCAGATGATGTGAAGTTAATGAGAAGAATCAAATCAATCGAGGATCAGGCAGGACTATAAAGAGACCTGGACAGGCTGCAAGCCTGGTCCAGTAAGTGGCTCCTTGAATTTAACCCTGCCAAATGTAAAGTCATGAATATCGGGAAGGGCAAAGAAGACCGCAGACAGAGTATAGTCTAGGTGGCCAAAGACTGCAAACCTCACTCAAAGAAAAGATCTTGGGGTGAGTATAATACCGAGCACATCTCCTGAGGCACATCAATCAGATAACTGCTGCAGCATACGGGCGGCTGGCAAACCTAAGAATAGCTGCCCAATACCTCACTAAGGAATCATTCAAGACTCTTGTATACCATATACGTCAGGCCCATACTGGAGTATGCAGCACCAGTTTGGAACCCACACCTGGTCAAGCACGCAAGAAATTAGAGAAAGTGCAAAGGTTTGCAACAAGACTAGTCCCAGAGCTAAGGGATTGTCCTACGAAGAAAGGTTAAGGGAAATCGGCCTGACGGCACTAGAGGACAGGAGGGTTAGGGAGACATGATAACGACATATAAAATACTACGAGGAATAGATAAGGTGGACAGAGACAAGATGTTCCAGAGAGGGGACACAGAAACAAGGGGTCATAATTGGAAGTTGAAGATCCTATGAGTCAAAGGGATGTTAGGAAGTATTTCTTCAGTCATAGAGTTGTCAGGAAGTGGAATAGCTTAGAAAGCGACATAGTGGAGGCAGGAACCATACATAGTTTTAAGACTAGGTTTGATAAAGCTCGTGGAGCAGGGAGAGAGAGAGAGAGGACCTAGTAGCAATCAGTGAAGAGGCGGGGCCAGGAGCTATGACTCGACCCCTGCAACCACAAATAGGTGAGTACAAATAGGTGAGTACACACTCATGAACGAACACACTCACAAACGAACACACACACACTCACGAACGAACACATCCATATCTGCAGTGTTGAACAAACACTATAAAGAGGTCTCAGAGGAATTTACATGCTACTGTATACTTGATTCTAGTCATAGCATATAATTTTAGGAAATTACACCAGTCCCTTGTTTTATGCTGGGTTGATTTTGCTTATAAGCGGCAACGTTATTTCTACCAGGAATTTGCTACATGTGGTCAAAATTCACTCTTATGCGATTAGAGAGGGTGCTTGTTGTGCATTTTCACTTGTATGTGATCCCTCAAGTACAGCACCACTTGATATTTAACCAATATTGCACCAAATATCACTAAACTAATGTAGTGTGTTGAAGGCAGTGGAGAGTGAGAGGTACTGTTGTGTCATGTCACATGCCTCAGCCATTAAACAAGTCCCGGACTTGTGAGCTCATCCTCTCCCTCACTTACTAACATTGAGGGAGTGAAGGAGGCAGTGAGTAAGGTAGGCAGTGAGTAAGGTAGGCAGTGAGTGAGGGAGGCAGTGAGTGAGGGAGGCAGTGAGTGAAGGAGGCAGTGAGTGAGGTAGGCAATTAGACATTTATACATGCATGAAATTAACATTCACAAAATATGAATACATTTGGCAAAAACTGATAAAAAGTATGTGGAATTGGCAGTCTGAGAATACATTCCTAATTATTACAGTATGTGTTATAATGGGTTCACCTTAAGCACCATGAGCCAGGAATGCATCTTCCACATGAAGGAATGGGTGTACAGATAATTTACTTTCAACTTATGTCCTGGAGTTTACCTGGAGAGAGTTCCGGGGGTCAACGCCCCCACGGCTCGGTCTGTGACCAGGCCTCATGGTGGATCAGAGCCTGATCAACCAGGCTGTTACTGCTGGCCGCACACAGTCTGACGTACGAACAACAGCCCGGCTGGTCAGGTACCGACTTTAGGTGCCTGTCCAGTGCCTGCTTGAAGACAGCCAGGGGTCTATTGGTAACCCCCCTTATGTATGCTGGGAGGCAGTTGAACAGTCTTGGGCCCCTGACACTTATTGTGTTGTCTCTCAACGTGCTAGTGGCACCCTTGCTTTTCATTGGGGGGATGTTGCATCGTCTGCCGAGTCTTTTGCTTTCGTAGGTAGTGACTCTCGTGTGCAAGTTTGGTACTAATCCCTCTATGATTTTCCAAGTGTAGTATATAATAAATGTATCTCTCCCGCCTGCGTTCTAATTGTAACTGATTCTCTGTCATCCATAAATGCTCTCAACTCATCAAGTATAACTTGTAGCATGCTCGTGTCAGAAGCCAGGCACAGGTATGGTAGGATTCTGGATAGTAGAGTCAGAGTGCACATGCTGTGGATTCCATCTCACATTGGTCTTCAGATTCATGATAGAACTGATAAATTGGCTAAGTTTTATGCTTTCATAGAGGGGATAGATTACAATCTTGGCTTGTCAGTTAGCAGTTTGAGAACAATAATACAAAAAGAACTTCAACTGAATTTTATTGACTTAAGACTCAGGGAGATTGACACCAGTCAGTCCATCTATCATCACTCTATCATGCAGGAGGAGCCACATGTCTATGGTGCATCCAACAAAATAAGCAGACTCTTGGATGTCACTACCGCCCGCCTCCGGCTGGGTTACAAGTATCTTTGGCAGGTTAAATCACCACCACCAGATGTAGACCAAACAAGATGTAAACTTTGCCAGTTGGATTATTGTCACACCCTGCGTCATTATGTACTGGAGTGCGATAAAATTAATGAATTCAGAGACTACTCACTCAGAAATGTTCAAGATATGTCAAAGTATTTTATCCACAGTGGTATATTACAGACCATTCTGGAAAAATACCCTGACTTTGCTCCCTGTAAATAAAGCATTGACACGTGTGTGTGTGTGTGTGTGTGTATGTATGTATATGTGTGTATGTGTGTATGTATATACATGTATGTGTGTGTGTGTGTATATGTATGTGTATATGTATATGTGTGTGTGTGTGACCCAACAATTAAAATTTGAACCAATAACTCATTACAGTTGTGGCTGGGTTTAGACTAATAGATTGCTCATTGCTTTATAATTTGTTCATGAGTGCAACCATGTACAGACGTAAGTAAATTTACTTACATGATTCATTACCTTGTAACTAGTGAATTCATTACCATTGTACCTTGTTCAGCTATCAAAACTTTGGGGCCCAGTCTCTGGACCCTATATATACCTCTGTAATCTGCAAATACCTTTGTAACTTGTCATGATTGTGACCATCTGAGTTCATTACCTTTGTAACTTGCTCAGCTATCAAACTTTGAGGTCCAGTCCCTGGACCCATTATGTACCTCTGTAATCTTTTGACTACCGCCCACAGGATGGGTATGGGGTGCATAATAAAGATATCAAACTAAAACTGCGTTCTAGGGAGTACAGGTTTAGGAACTTCAAGCGTTCCCAGTAATTGAGGTGGTTTATCGCAGTTATGCATGTTGTGAAGGTTCTCTGCACATTTTCTAGGTCAGCAATTTCACCTGCCTTGAAAGGTGCAGTTAGTGTGCAGCAATATTCCAACCTAGATAGAACAAGCGACCTGAAAAGTGTCATCATGGGCTTGGTATCCCTGGTTTTGAAGGTTCTCATTATCCATCCTGTCATTTTTCTAGCAGATGCAATTGCTACAGTGTTATGGTCCTTGAAGGTGAGATTCTCTGACATGATCACTCCCAGGTCTTTGACATTAGTTTTTCGCTCTTTGACATTAGTTTTTCATTGAACTTCATATTGTTTTCTGCAGCCCATTTAAAGATTTGGTTAATGTCCAATCAGTGATATGCATTTTATGAAGTAGTAGAATTATATTGGTGACAGTATTTCATGCGTATTTACAGGCATTTACTGGAGATAACATTTACTGGTAGGGTTTATAAATTTGTAGTGGAGGAGGGGTAGGGGTCATCCTAGAATAGGATGGAGGTTGGGGGTAAAAGAGGGTTTGTGTGCAAGGGGTTTTGACATTCAGAAGGCATGTGTAAGTAACAAAAAAGGCACAATACCGTGACTGGAACAATACACACACAACCCGCACATATAAAAGAGAGGAGCTTACGACGACGTTTCGGCCCGACTTGGACCATTTACAAAGTCACACTAACACACAGATGATGTCCTTAATTTTCTCGGAGAGAAGGCCAATGAAGGGTTACTTCATCTCCCTATACCTACTGATGTCTTTCTTGATCTTATCCGTCTTTGCGTGGACTCTAACTCATTTTCCTTTCAAGGTAAATATTATTCTCAAACCTTTGGTGTCGCTATGGGCTCTCCTCTATCTCCTGTTCTTGCTAATCTTTATATGGAATACTTCGAGACTGTTCTTCTTCCCACTATTGATGTACGTCCTTCACTCTGGCTCCGCTATGTAGATGACATCTTTGCTCTTTGGCCTCATGACTTAAGTCTCTTCCAACCTTTTCTTGATGCTCTTAATAATCTTGCCCCTTCCATTAAGTTTAAAGCTGATTGGGAATCTAATTCTTTGCTTCCTTTCCTTGATGTTCATGTCCACCGTTCAGTTACAGGTTTTGCCTTCTCCGTGTACCGCAAGCCTATGCACAGTGGCATGTACATTCATTACTTCTCTTATCATGCCTCCTCTGTCAAGAAGAGTGTTCTTATCTCCCTCTTTCTCCGTGCTCTCCGCATCTGTGATCCTCAGTTTCTTGAAGCAGAAATTTCCACTCTTCATAATTCTTTTCCCGCCTGGGCTACCCTTCCCATTTCATAGACTCTGCTTTCTCTCGTGCTAAACGGACTTTCTTCTCTCCTAAACCCTCTACTCCTGAGAACTCTCCAGTCCTCTGCCTTCCCTACATCTCTGGTCTCTCTAATCTCAGCAACTCTCTCCGTTCCTTAGACATCAAACTTACCTTTCGCCAAACTAACACTCTTCGCACTAATCTAGTTCATACCTCCCCTACCTCCACAGATTCTCCTGGTGTCTACTCTATTTCTTGCTCCTCCTGTCCTCTTCAGTACTTCGGAGAAACTGGCCGATCTCTTTCTGACAGACTCAGGGAGCACAAAAATAGTGTTAGGCTTGCCGACACTAATAATGCTCTTTTCTGTCATGTCAGAGATCACAGTCATCCCATTGATTGGTCTTCTGCTAAAACTGTCTACCCTACGTCTAACTTTCATAGTCACCGCCTGGTTGAATCCTCCCTTATACACAACTTTCCCTGTATGAATCTTAGCCCTGGCTTTGTCTCTGTTGATGCTTTCCTCTCATTACATTGTTAAATGCTCTAAACTTCAGAACACCCGTGACTTAACCTGATTCCTTCCCTGTCTTATCTTCCCCCTTCTCCTTTTTTCTCCTTGGGTTTTCCTTTCTTTCTGTTCTTTCTTTTGCCTTGTATTTTCCTTCATTTTTTCGCTTTTCTTCCCTCTCGTACCCCCCTTGCGGGTCGCTAGCCTCATAGCAGTGCTCCTTCCCATATGACTGTCTACTCTACTACCTTCACTACTACCTTTACTACTACCACTACTACCACTACTCCTACATTTCCCCACTCTCTTGTACCCTCCCCTGTCTGCCTGCCTATAAATACCCTTCCTCTGTCTCTGTGTGTTAGTGTGACTTTGTAAATGGTCCAAGTCGGGCCGAAACGTCGTCGTAAGCTCCTCTCTTTTATATGTGCGGGTTGTGTGTGCATGTGTAAGCATGTAAGATTGGAGTGAGTTGAGACTAATGTTTTTTTGGAGTTGATTAGCTGTTGAAGTGTGAGCAAGGTATTATTTTGTGAAGGGATTCAGGGAAACCAGTTAGCCAAACTTGAGTCCTGGAGATGGGGAGTACAATACCTGCACTTTAATGGAGGGGTGTGGGATATTCGCTGTTTGGAGTGACATCTGAATTGTTATGTGCAAAGACAGTGATAGTGTGAATGATGGTGAAAGTGTTGTTTTTCTTTTTTTGGGTCACCCTGCCTCGGTGGGAGATGGCCGGCATGTTAAAAAAATGATAATAATAAAAATTAATACTAATACATATTAATGATAATACTAAAATCTTCCACAGAAAGAAGGAATGCATGTTGCCTTGGTGGTTCAACCTGGTAGGCTGGGCCTTTGTTGCAATCTGCATCGGTTGCTCGTGCTTCTTCCTCCTGATGTATGGCATCACATTTGGAAACGCTAAGACTAGTAAATGGGTTTCAACTCTCATTCTTGCTATCTTCTCGGATATTCTCATTATTGATCCTGTGAAGGTAAAGATTTGTCTATTCATCAGGTGTGTGTGTTATTCATCTGCACTTAACAGTTCTCTTTGACTCGGTATATAAATAATACATTTTTTTTTTCAACACTTCATCCGTCTCCCACCGAGGCAGGGTGACCCAAAAAGAAAAAAATCCCCAAAAGAAAATACTTTCATCATCATTCAACACTTTCACCTCACTCACACATAATCACTGTCTTTGCAGAGGCGCTAAGATACGACAGTTCATAAATCCCTCCAAACCACCAATATCTCAATCCCCTCCTTTAAAGTGCAGGCATTGTACTTCCCATTTCCAGGACTCAAGTCCAACTAAATCAATTAACTGGTTTCCCTGAATCCCTTCACAAAATATTACCCAGGTCTCACTCCAACAGCTCGTCAGGTCCCAAAAACCATTCGTCTCCATTCACTCCTATCTAACACTATCTAACACTCTTTAATATATCCCTACCTTACCTATGGTATTTGTGTCTGGGGATCAACCACAGCCAACCACCATTAACCTTTAATAATCCAACAAAAAGCTGCTGTGCAGATGATTACCAGCTCCTGTGCTAGACAGCACACCCCACCACTTCTCAAAAGCCTGAACTTACTAAATATATGAGACATACACTCATATTATTGTGCCTACTACATATACAGAACATTAAACTCCAATATAAACCCTCCAGCGAAATGACAGTAGTTTGCTGGACTATGTATTGGTAGATAAAAGACTGTTGGGTAGACTTCAGGATGTACATGTTTATAGAGAGGCCACAGATATATCAGATCACTTTTTAGTTGTAGCTACAGTGAGAGTAAAAGGTAGATAGGATACAAGGAAAATGGAGGTAGCAAGTAAGAGAGAGGTGAAGGTTTGTAAACTAAAGGAGGAGGCAGTTAGGGTAAGATATAAACAACTGTTGGAGGACAGATGGGCTAGTGAGAGTATAGGTAATGGGGTAGAAGATGTATGGGGTAAGTTTAAGAATATAGTGTTAGAGTGTTCAGCAGAAGTTTGTGGTTACAGGAAAGAGGGTGTGAGGTGGAAGAAGAGCGATTGGTGGAATGATGATATAAAGAGAGTAGTAAGAGAGAAAAAGTTATCATATGAGAGGTTTTTACAAAGTAGAAGTGATGCAATTAGGAAGGAGTATATGGAGAGGAAAAGAGAGGTTAAAAGAGTAGTGATGCAATGTAAAAAGAGAGCAAATGAGAGAGTGGGTGAGATGTTATCAACAAATTTTGTTGAAAATATAAAAAAGTTTTGGAGTGAGATTAATAAGTTGAGAAACCCTAGGGAAAAAATGGATTTGTTAGTTAAAAATAGGAGAGGAGAGTTATTAAATGGAGAATTAGAGGTATTGGGAAGATGGAGGGAATATTTTGAGGAATTGTTAAATGTTGAAAATTAGGGAAGTTGTGATTTCGTGTATAGGACAAGGAGGAATAACATCTTGTAGGAGTGAGGAAGAACCACTTGTGAGTGAGGGGTAGGTGCATGAAGCAGTGGAGGGTAAGGTACCTTATATCTCCTAAAGCGGACACAATTGATTGATTAACATTTGAGAGGATTACAGATATTGACAGTAAGTATATATTGATTATAATGTTTTTCATATGGTCATAGTAATTCTAGTGTGGATGTTGGGGTTCAGTGGATCAGTATTAATAAATTAAATAAATAAAATTACGTAAATGTTTATTTTCCAAGAAAATACCCTGTTTTATAGAGATTGTTTTACACTTTTAATTTTTTAGTTATGCAAAGCATTTTGGGTAGACTAAAACTATAACCTAAAATTACCTGACATTGATTGGCTAATGGTAGACTATGTAAATGTTAAGTTTAACATAACTAAGATGTCTGAAGGTAAGATTGTAAATTACAGTGGTTGTTGTAAGTAACAAAATTCTGTTTATTTAAAATAGGAATGTTAACACAAAACAACATTGACACTGACATCTTTAGAAAGAAAGCTGTGGAGTGAGTGATGGTGAATGTATTCTTCATCTGGAATTGCTCTGTATTAGGGAAAATGGTTGTACTAAAAGCTTAATGAAAAGAAATTAAATTTGTTCATTACTTTGTGTAACCTGTTAATTCTGTTTAACAGATATTCTTTATGGCCTTATTGCTGAGCGCCATTTGTAAACCTGATGATATGGAAGAGGATGACTCCGAGGAGGATGAAGAGGAGATGGAGCTACATCATGATGAAACATGGCTGCACAGAGGTAACTCTCTCATTGTAATTAAAAATTTTGGCATTAAATTAAAAGCCTCACTTTATCAGACTAATAATGAGTAGAGGATGTCTGATAATGCTGAATGTCCAGTAAATCTGAATAACGAAATTGTTTTGTGATGATAGTAACAATAATGGACAATTCTAGAAAGAGCAAATTTGTTTATTGTGTCTGAAGGCAAATTGCCTAGCAGATCAATACAGAAACAGTTTTGGAAACAATGGACTGTTTCCAAAATCCATTCCAAAACCCATTCACCTTTGTATTATACATCCATTAAATTTGAAACTTGTTAACCCTTTCACTGTCCAAACTCCCAAAATTTAAAGTACTTAGTGTCCACGTTTTTAAGAAAAAATCTTCTGAAATGGTAGTGAATTTTTTCCTGAAGGTAATGACACTAAAAATGCAAAATTTGATGGAAAACATACAGAATTATGCAGGTGCGAAGTTAGTGGTCAGGGGCCATTCTATGTACAGTAAACCATTATATTACACAGATTTATTTTCCACATTTTGGTTATTGCACCATTCAAAAATTGCAGCACAATTTTATATACCACTTCGTAAAATTAACACGGTTCCGTTTGTGGGCGCGGAAAAAATTTCACTAGCTTAAACTGCCACCTTGTTGTGGGGTCAGACTATTGTGTCAGCTGGGGAGTCCTACTGCCATCCCCTGCCACCCCTGACACTCCCAGCCTTCGTGAATACGTGTCCAGTTCCGTTCTCGCCTAGGAGCTAGCTGCGTTTGTGAATTTTGTTTTGATCTTTTAATTGCCATATCTTGTATCTGCTAAGCAATCATGGCACCCAGTAGGCATACAAGTGTTGCTGAAAGTGGCAAGTTAGTTTAATTTAGTTTAATATCTTTATTATGCACCCCATACCCATCCTGTGGGCGGTAGTCAAAAGATTACAGAGGTACATAATGGGCCCAGTCTCTGGACCCATTATGTACCTCTGTAATCTGTAAATACCTTTGAAAGTGGCAAGAAAAGGTATAAGTGTTTAACTCTTAGAGTTACAAAGATTACAGTGGACCCCCGGATTACGTCATTACTCGTTCCAGAATTCTGTTCAAATGCCGTTACCGAACAAATTTGTTCCCATAAGGAATAATGTAAATTAGATTAGTCCTTTTAGACCCCCAAAAATACACTTAAAAAAGCACTTACAAAAATACACTTACATAATTGTTCGAGTTTGGAGCAGTACGTAATCCGGGGGTCCACTGTATAGAGATATGTATTAGACAAGAGAGAGCCTATAGTCTTAATGAGCATCAGTTTGTACAATTAAACAGAATGAGGTAAATATACAAGTTTGTGTGATGAATAACTGACTGACTTGACAAGACTTACTTGACAGACTTGACTTACTGACTTGACTTACTGACTTGACTTACTGACTTGACTTACTGACTTGACTTACTGACTTAACTTACTGACTTAACTTACTGACTTGACTTACTGACTTGACTTACTGACTTGACTTACTGACTTGACTTACTGACTTGACTTACTGACTTGACTTACTGACTTGACTTACTGACTTATTTGACTTGATTGACTTACTGACAGACTTGACTGACTTACTGACTGACTTACTGACTGACTTACTGACTTGACTTACTGACTTGACTTACTGACTTGACTTACTGACTTGACATTACTGACTTACTGACCTAAAATTAGTTTCTTTCACTGTAGAGGACCCTGACAAATCTAGAAGCAGTGCTCTGAAATGGTGTCTAGAGCAGCTGATATCTTACCGTCAGCTGTATAATATACTGCAGGGTAAAATAGCCCAAAAATCCATTATAGAATTTATGCACACTCCAGTACAACCATCAACTTCAATACCAGAACCTCTACCATTCACCTCTGAGCAGTAAGGCCACAGCATAACTCTCTGCTCTCTTCACAATCATTGACAAACACCAGCACCCACAATTTAAAGAAATACTATTATTTCTGTTGCATTTGTAGTCTTAAGCAGTAAAAGCAACATAATACATCACGACAATGAACAACAATTACATATTCACTTATATTTTTGTAAGATCTGAAGGTCTAAAAAAAAAGTTGTTTGGCTTTTTGGGGGCTCTCAGGAACGTAACCCTATTATTCCCATAAGTACTTCAGTTTATCTAACACAGATTTACCTAACACGGCATTTTCAGGAACGTAACTATTGTGTAATATAATGGTCTATTGTATTGGCAATTTCCCCAGCTTTAAGTCCTATCTTAAGCCAATTCCGTTGGTAAATTTGACCAAATTCTTAGCTATTTCACTAATATGCCTTCTGTTTGATCGATTGGTACAAGAAACTGCCCCAGTTAACTATCACAGTCACCCTATAACGTGCACAGACCCTGTAAAGCACACATAATCTGGTAATTTGGCCAGTTTTATGCAAAACAACAAAATCCAAAATAAACATTGTAGACACTCCAGGCACTAAAACATTTCCTCTGCACGGTAATCACGTCCTCAAGCCTATTCTATATTACACTTGCCTTCCATTTTGAATTCATCATCATAAAAAATAAGGGGCTTTCTGCATGCACACATAAATGTCATCCACCTCTGTATAAACATTATATCATGCTGAAATAAGGATTCTAATCTAATCTAAGGTTTTACTGCTTCATATAAAAATAGTTAGAATCATGTTATAGTATATAGGCTTAGCATTGATGTTCACATCAGAGCCCAACAATAAATTGAAGATACTGTAAATGATGTTGCAGACTGATGAAAAAATTAAGCCATATTCTGCTTTGTGAGCAATTGCAATGTTATGAATGCTATGCAAAACAGCCTTTACTTTGTTTTTATTTTGTCTTCTCAGGTGAGCCTCGCAAACGTAAACTTATGGACAACATGGTGAGTGAGGAGGCCTTGAGCAAGCTTAGGCAGGCCAGATTGAAAGAATTAGAGATGTGGAGCATGTTGAAAGAAGTCATCTCTTATTCATTCTTCTTGTGGATTTTTCTTATAATTACATATAGTAACAGGTTAGTCTTGTATATTTTATTATTGTTTACTTATTATTATTTATTGTTATTTATTCAGTAATTTATACAGGAGAAAGAGTTACTAGTCCCTTTCTCCTGTCATTTTAGTCACCTCTTACGACACACATGGCTTATGGAGGAAGGATTCTTCTCCACTTCCCCATGGAGATTATCATTATTATATTTGTGTGGAAGTTCTACACTTATAAGGATCATACAATGCAGAAAGAATTTAGGAGTGAAGAAGAGCCGGATGCGAGTGTGGGGAAGGTGTGTGATGCATTAGGTAGAATGAAAGGGGGTAAAGCAGCTAGAACTAATGGGATCATGACAGAAATATTAAAAGCAGGACGAGATATAGTTCTGGAGTGGTTCATACTTTTGTTCAATAATTGTATAAAAATGGGAAGGTACCTAGGGATTGGCATAGATTATGTATAATTTCTTTATAAAAAGGGAAGGGAGACAAAAGAGATTGTAAAAATTATAGGGGAAGAAGTTTACTTAATCCTAGGTAGTGGGTTGGTAGACAGAAACTGCCCATGGAGGTACTACCGTCTTGCCAAGTGAGTGTAAAACGAAAGCCTGTAATTGTGTTACATGATGGTAAGATTGTTGGTGTTTTTTTTCTATTTCATAAACATGCAAGATTTCAGGTATGTCTTTCTACTTCTACTTGCACTTAGTTCTTACTACACATGCATGTACAAGCATATATATATATATATATACACTCCACTCTGGGTTTTTGTCTATTTTCTTACTAGTTCTTGTTCTTGTTTATTTCCTCTTATCTTCGTGGGGAAGTGGAACAGAGTTCTTCCTCCGTAAGCCATGCATGTCACAAGAGGCGACTAAAATGCCAGGAGCAAGGGGCTAGTAACTCCTTCTCCTGTGTACATTACTAAAGTTAAAAAGAGAAACTTTCCATACACTTTACCTGGTGTACTGAGTATACTAGATATAGTGTATGGTAGGGATATTATTGAAAGAATCAGAGGTAAGACAGAGAGCAGAATTGCAGATGAACAAGGAGGCTTTAGAATGGGTAAGGGATGTATAGATCAAGTGTTTACATTGAAGTATATAAGAGAACAATATTTAGATAAAGGTAGGAAAGTTTTCATTGCATTTATGAATTTAGAAAAGGCATATATATAGGGTGGATAGGGGAGCAATGTGTGAGATGTTGCAAGTGTATGGAATAGTTACTGAGTTACTAAATGCTGTAAAGAGTTTTTATGAGGATCTTGAGGTTCAGGTTAGGGTGTATAGGAGAGAGGGAGATTACTTCCCAGTAAAAGTAGGCCTTAGACATGGACATGGATGTGTAATCTCATTTATGATTGTTAAACATATTTATAGATGGAGTTGTAAAAGAAGTAAATGCTAGGGTGTTTGGAAGAGAGGTAGGATTAAATTATGGGGAATCGAATAAAGAATGAGAGTTGACACTTACTGTTTTGCTGAAGATAGTGTGCTTTTAGGAGATTCTAAAGAGAAGTTGCAAAGGTTAGTGGACAAGTTCAGGAAGGTGTGTAATGGAAGAAAGTTGAAAGTGAACATAGATAAGAGTAAGGTGATGGGGGTATCAAACAAGTTAGGTAAAGAGAAATTGGATATCATATTGGAAGGAAGGAGAATGGAAGAAGTGAATGTGTCCAGACATTTGGGAGTAGATTTGTCAGCAGATGGATTTATGAAGGATGAGATTAACCATAGAATTGATGAAGAAAAAAAGGTGAGTGGGGCAATGAGGTTTCTGTGGAGACAAAAAACGTTATCCATGGAGGCAAAAAAGGGAATGTATGAGAGTTTAGTGGTACCAACACTCTTATATGGGTATGAAGCATGGGTTATGAATGCTGCAGCAGTAGAGATGTGTCTAAGGGCAATGTGTGGTGTAAATATTGTGCCGACAATTAGGAGTGTGGGAATTAGAAGGTGTGGAGTTACTAAAAGTATTATTCAGAGGGCTGAAGAGGGGTTGCTGAGGTGGTTTGGTCATTTAGAGAAGATAGAGGAAAATAGGATGACTTGGAGGGTGTTTAAATCTGTAGTGGAGGGGAGGAGGGGTAGGGATCGTTCTAGGAAAGGATGGAGGAGGGGGTAAAAGAGGGTTTGTGTGCAAGGGGCCTGAATATTCAGCAGGCATGTGTGAGCGTGTTAGTTAGGAGTGAATCTAGATGAATGATTTTTGGGACTTGACGAGCTGTTGGAGTGTGAGCAGGGTAATATTTTGTGAAGGGATTCAGGGAAACCGGTTAACGAGACTTGAGTCCTGGAGGTGGGGAGTACAATACCTGCACTTTAAAGGAGGGGTTTGGAATATTGGCTGTTTGGAGTGACATCTAAACTGTCATATCTGGGCACCTTTGCAAAGACAGTGATTATGTGTGAATGATGATGAAAGTGTTGAATGACAGTGAAAGTCTTTCTTTTTTGGGTCACCCTACCTTGGTGGGAGATGGCGATGTTAAAAAAAAAAAAAAGAGGAAAATAAATTTTCAGTCTTATTTTTGTTTTGTAAATTTATTTTTATGTTTCTTAGTGAACTGGTGATCATCTGACTTTTGTGACCATATCATCTGAGACCATCATTAAAACTTGTGATGTAATAGCTGACTATTATATGTATCCTTCTTGTATTGTTCATATTACATCTTGTATTGTCTCATTATCTAATGATCCTTTTATTAATGCTTTGCCTTAGAAAATACCTTACCACTCATTCATCTAAATGGAATAAGCAAAATGCTCTAAGCTTCCTAAAAACAGTTCATTGCTTTTCAACTCACAGTAAGCAAAAATAATTTTATGAATTTCTTTTGATATTGCAGAGATAAAAATGAGTTTCTTCTACATCAGAACCTGAGAAAAGCCTTCATACATGAGGGCCAAGATATGGATTTTACCCAGGTAACTTGTCATATTCAACTTTGTTAAGTAAAAGGACACAAATGCAACTAATGAGACATTTTATTGTGGCAATGTTTCGCTCTCCAGGAGCTTTGTCAAGCCGTTACAAACAATGTATGGACACACAGGGTATATATAGGTTCAGGGTGAGGTGTAATACTAGTGGTGGTAGAGGTAGTTTAGTTTGATATCTTTATTATGCACCCCATACCCATCCTGTGGGCGGTAGTCAAAAGATTACAGAGGTACATAATGGGTCCAGGGACTGGACCCCAAAGTTTTGATAGCTGAGCAAGTTACAAATGTAATGAACTAACAAGCTACAAAGGTAATGAACTCACAAGTTACAAAGGTAATGAAACATGTAAGTAAATTTACTTACTTACGTTTATACATGGTTACAATCATGAACAAATTATAAAGCAATGAACAATTCACTAGTCTACACCCGGTCACAACTGTAATGAGTTCTTGGTGCAAATTTTATTGTTGGGTCACACACACACACATATACATACACACTTACATATACACATACACACATACACACATACACATACACATATATACATACACACACACACACGCACACACAACAGGCCCAGCCTTCAATCGACATGTGCATAGGACAAAATGGCAGTCAACACGCACACACACACACACACACACACACACACACACACACACGTGGCAATGCTTTATTTACAGGGAGCAAAGTCAGGGTATTTTTCCAGAATGGTCTGTAATATACCACTGTGGATAAAATACTTTGACATATCTTGAACATTTCTGAGTGAGTTGTCTCTGAATTCATTAATTTTGTCGCACTCCAGTACATAATGACGCAGGGTGTGACAATAATCCAACTGACAAAGTTTACATTTTCTTTGGTCTACATCTGGTGGTGGTGATTGAACCTGCCAAAGATACTTGTAACCCAGCCGGAGGCGGGCGGTGGTGACATCCAAGAGTCTGCTTATTTTGTTGGATGCACCATAGACATGTGGCTCCTCCTGCATGATAGAATGATGATAGATGGACTGACTGGTGTCAATCTCCCTGAGTCTTAAGTCAATAAAATTCAGTTGAAGTTCTTTTCGTATTATTGTTCTCAAACTGCTAACTGACAAGCCAAGATTGTAATCTACCCCCTCTTTGAGAGCATAAAACTTAGCCAATTTATCAGTTCTATCATGCATCTTAAGACCAATGTGAGATGGAATCCACAGCATGTGCACTCTGACTCTACTATCCACAATCCTACCATACCTGTGCCTGGCTTCTGACACGAGCATGCTACATGTTATACTTGATGAGTTAAGAGCATTTATGGATGACAGAGAATCAGTTACAATTAGAGAGTCAACCTTAGATACATGGATGCATTTGAGTGCAAGGAGTATGGCAAACAGTTCTGTCTGAAGGGTAGAGGCCCAGTTATTGATGCGTGCTCCAATTTCTTTAAGAGAGCCATCACTCTGTGGTCCCACCTTATGTTTTTGTTATTGAAGTTGAATTTGGAGAAGGCTCCCTCGCGGCTGATCACATTTTGTAATAATATTGGTAGAATTACCGACAATATGCTAAGTAAAAGGACACAAATGCAACTAATGTGACATTTATTGTGCAACGTTTCGCTCTCCAGGAGCTTTCTCAAGCCTTGAGAAGCTTGAGAAAGCTCCTGGAGAGCGAAACGTTGCCACAATAAAATGTCACATTAGTTGCATTTGTGTCCTTTTAATGATCACATTTTGTTGATCTGGGGCTCCCCGCATGCATGTCTGGACCTCTATTATGTTGTGATCATCAGATCATCATTGTTTAGGGTAGTAGGTTGGTAGACAGCAACCACCCAGGAAGGTACTACCGTCCTGCCAGGTGACTGTGAAACAGAAACCTGAAACTGTTTTACATGATGGTAGGATTGCTGGTGTCTTTTTTCTGTCTCATAAACATGCTGGATAACAGGTATATCTAGCTACTTCTACTTACACTTTAGGTCACACTACACAGGCATGCACATGCATATATATACATACACACATCTAGGTTTTTCTTCTTTTTCTTGATAGCTCTTGTTCTTTTTATTTTCTCTATTGTCCATGGGGAAGTGGAAAAGAATCTTTCCTCCGTAAGCCATGCGTGTCGTATGAGGCGACTAAAATGCCGGGAGCAATGGGCTAATAACCCCTTCTCCTGTACACATTTACTAAAAAAGAGAAGAAGAAAAACTTTATAAAACTGGGTTGTTTGAATGTGCATGGATGTAGTGCGGATGATAAGAAAGAGATGATTGCTGATGTTATGAATGAAAGAAGTTGGATGTCCTGGCCCTAAGCGAAACAAAGCTGAAGGGGTAGGCGAGTTTCAGTGGGGAGAAATAAATGGGATTAAGTCAGGAGTATCTGAGAGAGTTAGAGCTAAGGAAGGGGTAGCAATAATGTTGATGGATCAGTTATGGAAGGAGAAGAGGGAAAATATATGTGTAAATTCAAGGATTATGTGGATTAAAATAAGGGTCGGATGCGAAAAGTGGGTCATAATAAGCGTGTATGCACCTGGAGAAGAGAGGAGTGTAGAGGAGAGAGAGAGATTTTGGGAGATGTTAAGCGAATGTATAGGAACTTTTGAACCAAGTGAGAGAGTAATTGTGGTAGGGGACCTAAATGCTAAAGTAGGAGAAACATGTAGAGAGGGTGTGGTAGGTAAGTTTGGGGTGCCAGGTGTAAATGATAATGGGAGCCCTTTGATTGAACTTTGTATAGAAAGGGGTTTAGTTATAGGTAATACATATTTTAAGAAAAAGAGGATAAATAAGTATACAAGATATGATGTAGGGCGAAATGACAGTAGTTTGTTGGACTACGTATTGGTAGATAAAGACTGCTAAGTAGACTTCAGGATGTACATGTTTATAGAGGGGCCACAGATATATCAGATCACTTTTTAGTTATAGCTACAGTGGGAGTAAAAGGAAAATAGAAGCAGTAAGTAAGAGAGAGGTGAAGGTTTATAAACTAAAAGAGGAGGCAGTTAGGGTAAGATATAAACAACTATTGGAGGATAGATGGGTTAGTGAGAGTGTAGGCAATGGGGTCGAAGATGTATGGGGTAGATTTAAAAATGTAATGTTAGAGTGTTCAGCAGAAGTTTGTGGTTACAGGTGAGTGAGTGCGGGAGGGAAGAAGAGCGATTGGTGGAATGATGATGTAAAGAGAGTAGTAAGGGAGGAAAAGTTAGCATATGAGAGGTTTTTACAGAGTAGAAGTGATGTAATTAGGAAGGAGTATATGGAGAGTAAAAGAGAGGTTAACTGGTTTCCCTGAATCCCTTCACAAAATGTTACCCTGCTCACACTCCAACAGATCGTCATGTCCCAAAAACCATTCGTCTCCATTCACTCCTATCTAACACGCTCACACATGCTTGCTGGAAGTCCAAGCCCCTCGCCCACAAAACCTCCTTTACCCCCTCCCTCCAACCTTTTCTAGGACGACCCCTACCCCGCCTTCCTTCCCCTACAGATTTATACGCTCTCCAAGTCATTCTACTTTGATCCATTCTCTCTAAATGACCAAACCACCTCAACAACCCCTCTTCAGCCCTCTGACAAATACTTTTAGTAACTCCACACCTTCTTCTAATTTCCACATTCCGAATTTTCTGCATAATATTTATACCACACATTGCCCTTAGACAGGACATCTCCACTGCCTCCAGCCTCCTCCTCGCTTCAGCATTTGCAACCCATGCTTCACACCCATATAAGAGTGTTGGTACCACTATACTTTCGTACATTCCCTTCTTTGCCTCCATGGATAACGTTTTTTGTCTCCACAGATACCTCAACGCACCACTCACCTTTTTTCCTTCATCAATTCTATGGTTAACCTCATCCTTCATAAACCCATCCGCTGACACGTCAACTCCCAAATATCTGAAAACATTTACTTCTTCCATAATCCCTCTCTCCAATGTGATATCCAATTTTTCTTTATTTCAGTCGTTTGATACCCTCATCACCTTACTCTTATCTATGTTCACTTTCAACTTTCTACCTTTACACACTCTCCCAAACTCGTCCACTAACCTTTGCAACTTTTCTTTAGAATCTCCCATTAGCACAGTATCATCAGCAAAAAGTAACTGTATCAACTCCCATTTTGCATTTAATTCCCCATAATTTAATCCCACCCCTCTCCCCAACACCCTAGCATTTACTTCTTTTACAATCCCATCTATAAATATATTAAACAACCATGGTGACATTACACAACCCTGTCTAAGACCTACTTTTACCGGTAAGTAATCTCCCTCTCTCCTACACACCCTAACATGAGCCTCACTATCCTCATAAAAACTCTTTACAGCCTTCAGTAACTTACTACCTATTCCATACACTTGCAACATTTGCCACATTGCTCCCCTATCCACTCTATCATATGCCTTTTCTAAATCCATAAATGCAATGAAAACTTCTCTACCTTTATCTAAATACTGTTCACATATATGCTTCACTGTAAACACTTGATCTACACATCCCCTACCCACTCTAAAGCCTCCTTGCTCATCTGCAATCCTACTCTCTGTCTTACCTCTAATTCTTTCAATAATAACCCTGCCATACACTTTACCTATAAGGCTTATGTAATTGAGGATATTGAAGTGATTCCTCCAGAACTCTCTTAGGGTCAATTCAGTGTCAGAGGTCACTTCAAAGCACCTTTGAAACATTGCTTTGGTGTAGAGTTTTTTGAAGTTTGAAATGACCTGCTGGTCCATGGGCTGGATGAGCGGAGTGGTATTAGGGGGCAAGAACTTTACTGTGATGAAACCAAACTCCTCAAACAATTGGTCTTCCAAGTTTGGAGGATGAGCAGGAGCATTGTCCATTACCAGGAGGTACTTGAGTGGCAGTTGATTTTCCAGGAGGTATTTCTTCACACTCAGGCCAAACACTTCATTGACCCACTCATATTTAGTCCCCAGTTCACCGCTTACAGCTTACCTGAGTGAGCTGAGCTCATCACGTAGTACTATGGCATGGACCCTGGCTTTAAAGCCATGGAACTACGGCACGGACCCTGAAATGGTTAAGCAATAGAAAAACATAATACATCACGACAATGAACAATGATTACATAATCATTTTTATTTTGTAAGATCTGGAGTTCCTAAAAACAAGTTGTTTCGCTTTTTTGGGCTAGCCTAACCCTATTTTCCCTAAGTTCTTCAGTTTATCTAACACTGATTTATATAAAAATGGCGTTTTCAGGAAAGAAACTACTGTTTAATATAATGGTCTACTGATATGTTTTTTCCTCTCTTCTCTAGCAACTGAAAACATTGTCAGTATTTTCATGTGCCTTTTTTGTAAGTCCTACTTCTTATACTCAGGTGAACACTCCTGATGACCTTTGGAAGTACTTATATAATGGGCTGCTAGGTGAATTACGAGCAGGAACCTACTACAATGGGAAAAAACCTTATGGGTTGCGAGGCTACCTGAATGACCAATGCAACCGCATCATGGGCTACGCCATCATCAGACAGATTCGTGTCAAAAGTTACTCCTGCAGGTACAATACTCAAAAACATCTTTTTATTTAGATTTGAATAATAATCTTTATTAATTTTGCAAATGAGACCTATCAAAACAATAATACCACACATATTACTGAAAATTATATAGTGACCATTTACAGCTGCAGTGTAACCATTACCATTATTTTTCTTAATGATTTACAAGTTGTTTATCAACCATTACCTCTATTTTTCTTAGTAATTTATAAGTACAGTGTATGTTGTAATCAGAAATTACCTTAAACATTTTTTTGCAACCCTCTCCACTCCTTGTTTCAACTAACACTGTGGATATACATCTCAGAGTAGCACAGTACGGGTTTGTCACCTTTCGCAGCCTCTCTCTCAGAGAGGCTGTGGTAGGTGACAAACTCCGCACTGCGCTACTCAGAAAACTTCCCCTCAATCCTTCAGTTGTTGCCTTGCAACATTGCATAGCTCCTGATGACACACTGAGAAGTGTAAAAGTACTTGAGCTAAAGGTTTCCACCCCTCCGTGGCTTGTCTTGCATATAAATACAGTGGACCCTCGGTTATCAGCCGTAATCCGTTCCAGAAGCTCGGCCTAAAACCAAAATAATATTTCCCATAAGAATTAATGTAAATCCAATTAATCCATTTCAGACACCCAAAAATATTAACAAAAAATACATTTTTTAAAGATTAACTATAGTTTTACATACAGAAAACAATGAGAAATAAATATTAAGCACAAATTTTAATGATAAGTAGACATTAAATACCTTTATTGAAGACTCTTGTTGGCGTATTGAAGAATGCAGGAGGGGAGAGGGAGTTGGGAATCCCTCTCCATAAGGACTTCAGGTATCAAAAACTTCTCTTGGGTTCATTCCCTTCTTTGTCATTTACTGTGACAGTGCATTCATTACATATCTTAAAATATTTGTAGTCTTAATGTAGGGTGAGAGGTGATTAGTATTTATTTGTAGGAAGTCAGTGAAGGCAGCAGTAATGTAGGTACGCGTAGTATGTAGCCCCCTGGGCTACACTACACAGCCATATTATTACACTACACTTCCGTATTATTACACTACACAGCCATATTATTACCATGTTCACTGAGTTTAATTGTTTCTAACAACTACCTTTAGATGCCATCATAAACAGAAGAAGTAATGAATAATTCATGTCGAGAATTGTAAGCAAACGCGTATGAAGGGCGGTTACTGCACCATACACCAGATTCACAGTTTTCTCTAACGCTGCATCAGAGAAAACGTAATGTTTACCTTCCACCCTACTCCCTCCACCCTCCTTGTCCTTGATTCGCCGGTACTCACCACTCGATAACATATAAACATTGCATGTTTAAGTGCTACATATGCTATGTAATGTGTTTCTTATATAATTTTGAAGAAAATATCAATTCTCGTGAGGCCGACTTGTTGAAAAAAAAAAAAAAAAAAAAATCATAGATGGATTAATGAAAATGTCTACATTAACCTAAAATAAGACAATGTGCCCAAGAGTGATTATTATTAAACATACATCGCATATAAACATTGCATGTCTTTATATAGTACTATGTAACGTGTTACTGCATTTTCCTTAGTGTTTCTCCAGCCAACAATTGACACCAGTTGCCCTAGACAACCATTCATTTCCAGCTTCTCTTCTCGGCAAAATGCAACGTATCACAGAGGTCCCACCCTTCTTCCTAATTATCTCTATTGCTGTCTTATACCTGCTAATCAGGTCCTCACTCAGAATTCGCGTTTGCTTACAATTCTCGACATGAATTATTCATTACTTCTTCTGTTTATGATGGCATCTAAAGGTAGTTGTTAGAAACAATTAAACTCAGTGAACATGGTAATAATATGGCTGTGTAGTGTAATAATACGGAAGTGTAGTGTAATAATATGGCTGTGTAGTGTAGCCCAGGGGGCTACATACTACGCGTACCTACATTACTGCTGCCTTCACTGACTTCCTACAAATAAATACTACTCACCTCTCACCCTACATTAAGACTACAAATATTTTAAGATATGTAATGAATGCACTGTCACAGTAAATGACAAAGAAGGGAATGAACCCAAGAGAAGTTTTTGAGTATATGAAGTTTTTTGAGTATACCAGGTAAAGTGTATGGCAGGGTTATTATTGAAAGAATTAGAGGTAAGACAGAGAGTAGGATTGCAGATGAGCAAGGAGGCTTTAGAGTGGGTAGGGGATGTGTAGATCAAGTGTTTACAGTGAAGCATATATGTGAACAGTATTTAGATAAAGGTAGAGAAGTTTTTATTGCATTTATGGATTTAGAAAAGGCATATGATAGAGTGGATAGGGGAGCAATGTGGCAAATGTTGCAAGTGTATGGAATAGGTAGTAAGTTACTGAAGGCTGTAAAGAGTTTTTATGAGGATAGTGAGGCTCAGGTTAGGGTGTGTAGGAGAGAGGGAGATTACTTCCCGGTAAAAGTAGGTCTTAGACAGGGATGTGTAATATCACCATGGTTGTTTAATATATTTATAGATGGGGTTGTAAAAGAAGTAAATGCTAGGGTGTTGGGGAGAGGGGTGGGATTAAATTATGGAGAATTAAATGCAAAATGGGAGTTGACACAGTTACTTTTGCTGATGATACTGTGCTTATGGGAGATTCTAAAGAAAAGTTGCAAAGGTTAGTGGACGAGTTTGGGAGAGTGTGTAAAGGTAGAAAGTTAAAAGTGAACATAGATAAGAGTAATGTGATGAGGGTATCAAACGATTTAAATAAAGAAAATTGGATATCACTTTGGAGAGAGGGATTATGGAAGAAGTAAATGTTTTCAGATATTTGGGAGTTGACGTGTCAGCAGATGGGTTTATGAAGGATGAGGTTAACCATAGAATTGATGAAGGAAAAAGGTGAGTGGTGAATTGAGGTATCTGTGGAGACAAAAACGTTAGCCATGGAGGCAAAGAAGGGAATGTACGAAAGTATAGTGGTACCAACACTCTTATATGGGTGTGAAGCATGGGTTGCAAATGCTGCAGCGAGGAGGAGGCTGGAGGCAGTGGAGATGTCCTGTCTAAGGGCAATGTGTGTGTAAATATTATGCAGAAAATTCGGAATGTGGAAATTAGAAGAAGGTGTGGAGTTACTAAAAGTATTTGTCAGAGGGCTGAAGAGGGGTTGTTGAGGTGGTTTGGTCATTTAGAGAGAATGGATCAAAGTAGAATGACTTGGAGAGCGTATAAATCTGTAGGGAAAGGAAGGCGGGTAGGGTCGTCCTAGAAAGGTTGGAGGGAGGGGTAAAGGAGGTTTTGTGGGCGAGGGCTTGGACTTCCAGCAAGCATGTGTGAGCGTGTTAGATAGGAGTGAATGGAGACGAATGGTTTTGGGACATGACGATCTGTTGGAGTGTGAGCAGGGTAACATTTTGTGAAGGGATTCAGGGAAACCAGTTAATTGATTTAGTTGGACTTGAGTCCTGGAAATGGGAAGTACAATGCCTGCACTTTAAAGGAGGGGTCTGAGATAGTGACAGCTGGGAGGGACTTTTCTCAGCTGTCGTATCTGAGCTCCTCTGCAAAGACAGTGATTATGTATGAGTCTGGTGAAAGTGTTGAATGATGATGAAAGTATTTTCTTTTTGGGGATTTTCTTTCTTTTTGGGTCACCCTGCCTCGGTGGGAGACGGCCGACTTGTTGAAAAAAAAAAAAAAAAAAAATCATAGATGGATTAATGAAAATGTCTACATTAACCTAAAATAAGACAATGTGCCCAAGAGTGATTATTATTAAACATACATCGCATATAAACATTGCATGTCTTTATATAGTACTATGTAACGTGTTACTGCATTTTCCTTAGTGTTTCTCCAGCCAACAATTGACACCAGTTGCCCTAGACAACCATTCATTTCCAGCTTCTCTTCTCGGCAAAATGCAACGTATCACAGAGGTCCCACCCTTCTTCCTAATTATCTCTATTGCTGTCTTATACCTGCTAATCAGGTCCTCACTCCTACATCTGCCAATGTCGTTGCCTGCCAAACTGAAGCAAATACGTAATAGGATTGCTCCCATTACCTCTCATGATGCTGTCTAGACAGCTAACAATATCCTCCATCCCAGCCCCAGGAAAACATGCTCTCTGCCTCTTCTTATCTCTAAGACAAAAAGCCTTATCTATAAACTTAACCTGACTGTCCCCAACTAAAACAATGTTCTTAAATACACTGGTGGTGGGTTTTTTTTACTTTCTCAATGGCCTTTCTTGGGATGGCCTTCATTGGATGTCCATAAAGATTGATGGACTGATTACATCGACTCCTGGCTTAGGGACTGATTACCTTAAATGCCTTCTGATCTTCTCCATTCTTTGTATAGGACTGATGAAGCCACTTTGTGGTAAAGCATTTCCTCAATAAAGATACCCAAGTGTTACACATGTTTCTAATTATCAATTTGTCGGTTCTCTGAACCATTTATCAACATCAGCTGTAAAGTTATATTCGTAATTACCAATCTGTAGTATGATGATACAGCTTCATCTCTATGGAAACTTATGTCTAATATTTTTTCTAATGAGTGTATTTTAGTATATTCTTTGTTACTATTTAAATTCAAGTACAGTGGACCCCTGGTTTTCGTACTGCTCCAAACTCGAACAATTATGTAAGTGTATTTTTCCAAATGCTTTTGTAAGTGTATTTTTGGGGGTCTAAAAGGACTAATCTAATTTACATTATTCCTTATGGGAACAAATTCGTTTGGTAACGGCACTTGAACAGCATTCTGGAATGAATGAATTACAAAAACCGGGGGTCCATTGTATATGTGAGGAATTTGCTCAGTTAGTTTTATTTTTTCTAACAGGATTCCATACCTGATGAGACCATTCGAGAAAGACTGCAACAGCTACAACGGGATACTGGATGAAGATAGCGAGAACTATTGTGCTGGATGGATTCCTACTGATAGTTATAATGTCAACATTTCACAGTGTTCAATGCCTGAGTTCAGGTATGTACAGAAGGGCCTCACTTATATGGCAGGTTAGGTTCCAGGCTATCGCCGCAAAGCAGACATTGCCGGAAAGCAGAACGCCATTTTTTCCACTTATAAATGCATTTAAATGCCAGATAAATTTACACTAACATATGTTAAGTTAGCAATAGAACTAGGCATTAAAAAACAATAAAAAGTAAAATACACGCACAATACACTCATTATTTATCTCAAAATATTTGTAGTCTTTAATGTAGGGCAAAAGGTGAGTAGCATTTACTGTAAGAAGTCAGGTGTGGTAGCCCTCCTGGCCACTCCACCCACACATAATATACTACAATGCTTAAAGTGCCCTAGAGTGATAAAATGCATATACAGTACACTCATTACTTACCTTAAAATGTTTGTAGTCATAATGGTCTTAATGTAGGGCAAAAGGTGAAAAGTATTTATATGTAGAAAGTCGTGTGGGAAGTATGGTAGCCCACCTGGCCACCCCACCTATTACGACATTTAAAGCGCCCTAGAGTGATAAAATGCATATACAGTACACTCATTACTTATCTTAAAATATTTGTAGTCTTAATGTAGGGTGAGAGGTGAGTAAACGATATAAAAACGAATAAATGAGAGAGAGAGAATGAGTAAGATGACAGAGCCGCAGAGTACTTATGTAAACAAACCGTCTGATTATGGTTGATACACGTTCATACAAACACCTTACATTGTGTACAAGTTGTCTCCACAGTGGTACAGTAGAATAAATAAAAACCAACACTTCCATTCTCATGTAATTTTTGGAAGGAATGATGCTCTGACAAATTATTATTGCGTATTGTTATATTATACTACAAATAAATACTGTAGATAGAGTGAAGGCATACGAAAGGAATATTTTTCTACAGTTAAGTAACTGGTGTTTGACTAGAGAAAACGTAATTCGTCCAACACTCATACAAACCGCTTGGTAAACAAATCTCATATTTATGTCAGTTTTTATACTGTGGGTGTATGTATCATGTTTATATGTTACGTAGCGTGTTTATTATATAATTTTGAAAAAATACCATAGATGGATTAATGGAAATGTCTATATTCATGTAATACGTATACGACATTTAATGCTCCCAAGAGATTATATGGTGTCAAGAGTAGAGAGACTCTTAGTGATTTTAATGTGTACCTGCATGCCAGCACAGTGTGTAAACATATTTAGGTACAGGTACACATAAGTATAATTATCAGAGTAGTACAGTGGACCCTTGGTTTTCGTTCACCTCCAAACTCGAACAATTATGTAAGTGTATTTTCGTAAGTGCTTTTGTAAGTGTATTTTTGGGGGTCTGAAACGACTAATCTAATTTGCATTTGCCCTTATGGGAACAAATTCGTTCGGTAACGGCACTCAAACAGCATTCTGGAAAGAATTTTCAACGAAAACCGAGGGTCCACTGTATATATAAAATACATAATAACTTTAAAACTCTTGAAATTTTGGAAAATTTCCAGACATAATAGAGAGATGTGCTCACAGAAAATGTAAACAAACCAGGTGGCGCGTGCCATATTTGAAAGACTGCTGGTCATAATTTGAAATCGCCATATTAGCGGAATGCCATAAGGCAAAACGCCGTAAAGCAGGGCCCTACTGTATATCAGCATTCACACTGAGAGGTGATCTTGGACACCCATTAATGACAACAATGAAGATGAGACAATATTCAGAGCCAAAATGATGGAACAATTGTTTTAGTGACAATCATATACGTATGCAAATTCAGACCAGATTTTAGGCTATTTCATCAAAATCATTGTACATATCCTATAACTATTTGTTCTATCATTTTTCTTGTCTCCATTCTGATCTAATATGCACATTCAGGAAACTCAGTGTTACTTTGGCATTCCTTTTTACTGCGATGGTATGTGTAAGAAATTATGTGTATGAAGTTTACAGGCACAGACCTGAATTACTAAACATACACAACTTAGGGAGGACAAAACTTAAACAGACATAACACTTATTGATACAGTATTAGTTGTACCTCAGAGATGGGTAGGATTTTAGGGACACTGGGTTGCAACATTATCCCTCTTTTAATACCCACCCACTCATCCCACACTCACATAAGCTGGACATTTAAATAGTTATGAATTATTAAATTTATACCAGTAACACTGGTAAATTATGTTTTTGGACTGTATATGGATTATTAATGATCTGACTTTACTAATTAGTGATTTGGTATACAAATATATATTTATATGAGAATGTATATATTGTATATAAATTACACATATTGGGAAGATGGAGGAAATATTTTGAGGAATTGTTAAATGTTGAAAATAGGGAAGCTGTGATTTTGTGTATAGGGCAAGGAGGAATAACATCTTGTAGGAGTGAGGAAGAACCACTTGTGAGTGAGGGGAAGGTGCATGAGGCTGTGGGTAGAATGAAAGGGGGTAAGGCAGCTGGGATTGATGGGATAAAGATAGAAATGTTAAAAGCAAGTGGGGATATAGTTTTGGAGTGGTTGGTACTTTTGTTTAATAAATGTATGGAAGAAGGTAAGGTATCTAGGGATTGGCAGAGAGCATTTATAGTTCCTTTGCATAAAGGCAAAGGGGACAAAAGAGAATGTAAAAATTATATGGGAATAAGTCTGTTGAGTATACCTGGTAAAGTGTATGGTAGAGTTATTAATGAAAGAATTAAGAGTAAGATGGAGAGTAGGATAGCAGATGACCCAGGAAGCTTTAGGAAGGGTAGGTGGTGCATAAACCAGGTGTTTACAGTGAAACATATAGGTGAGCAGTATATAGAAAAGGGTAAAGAGGTTTTTGTGGCATTTATGGATTTGGAAAAGGCATATGATAGGGGGGCAATGTGGCAGATGTTGCAGATGTATTGAATAGGAGGTAGGTTATTGAAAGTGGTGAAAAGTTTTTACGAGGATAGTGAGGCTCAGGTTAGAGTATGTAGGTGAGAGGCAGATTATTTCCCAGTAAAAGTAGGCCTTAGACAGGGATGTGTGACATCAATATATTTATAGATGGAGTTGTAAGAGAAGTGAATGCTCGAGTGTTGGCAAGTGGTGTGGGGTTAAAAGATAAAGAATCTAACACAAAGTGGGAGTTGTCACAGTTGCTCTTTGCTGATGACTCTGTGCTTTTGGGAGATTCTGAAGAGAAGTTGCAGAGGTTGGTTGATGAGTTTGTTAGGGTATGTAAAAGAAAGAAATTAAAAGTGAATATAGGAAAGAGTAAGGTGATGAGGATAACAAAAAAATTAAGTAACGGAAGATTGGATATCAGATTGGAGGGAGAGAGTATGGAGGAGGTGAATGTGTTCAGATATTTGGGAGTGGATGTGTCAGCAGATGGGCCTATGAAGGATGAGGTGAATCATAGTATTGACAAGGGGAAAAAGGTGAGTGGTTCACTGAGGATTCTGTGGAGACAAAAAACTTTATCCATGAAAGCAAAGAGGGGAATGTATGAGAGTCTATACCAACGCTCTTGTATGGGTGTGAGGCATGGATTGTGAATGTTGCAACAAGGAGAAGGCTGGAGGCAGTGGAGATGTCATGTCTGAGGGCAATGTGTGGTGTGAATATAATGCAGAGAATCCATAGTTTGGAGATTAGGAGGAGGTGTGGGATTACCAAAACTATTATCCAGAGGGCTGAGGAGGGGTTATTGAGATGGTTTGGACATGTAGAGAGGGTGGAACAAAATAGAATGACTTCAAGAGTATATAAATCTGTAGTGGAGGGAAGGCGGGGTAGGGGTCGTCCTAGGAAAGGTTGGAGAGACGGGGTAAAGGAGGTTTTGTGTGTGAGGGGCTTGGACTTCCAGCAAGCGTGCGTGAGCATGTTAGATAGGAGCGAATGGAGACAAATGGTTTTTAGGACTTGACGTGCTGTTGGAGTGTAAGCAATGTAACATTTATGAAGGGATTCAGGGAAACCGGCAGGCCAGACTTGATTCCTGGAGATGGGAAGTACAGTGCCAGCACTCTAAAGGACGGATGTCAATGCTGCAGTTTTATAACTGTAGTGTAAGCATGCCTCTGGCAAGACAGTGATGGAGTAAATGATGATGAAAGTTTTTCTTTTTCGGGCCACCCTGCCTTGGTGGGAAACGGCCAATGTGTTAATAAAATAAATAATACAAAGTATTGGTATGCGAAGAACTATTCTAAAAGATTACACAGAGATTAAACAAATAACAATACAAAAATATAAAATGGATAGATAATAAAATGGTATTAAATAAATTTAAACAGTAAGATTTGATATTAAATTATATTAAATCCCTAGAATGCAGACGGGAGAGATACACGATTATATACACTAGTGTAGTCGATAGGCTTTAACCCCACTAACCAGTAACCAACTATACCACCACACTTGCTTTGGTAAATTCAAGATGTAAAATTCCATAGATAAATATGTAGTTCACCTGTTTATTTTACTTAAGTTTTGTTGAATAGAGCAGTTTTTTTTATACACTATCTAATTTCAAAGTTATTGATGGTGCTGGTTCTCTCTTAAGTGCTGTATTTAGTTTCACTTTGCATTAGCTTAAGCTCAAATTCAATAACATTTTACCAATAATACATGTCAGCCATTAGCTTTTGAGGGGAAACTAAATAACACATTTGCAGTTTTTAATAAATGCTAAACTTTCATTAGTTGTAATGTGCTTAAATGTGTGTATTCAACAGGTATTCAACTGCTGAACAATTGAACAGTGAACCTATCTGGGGACAAACCAACTGGTATGGTGGTGGAGGTTATGTCATCCACCTGAAGGCTAGTACAGACGACATCGTCACAAGGTTCCAACAACTGCAGAGTAACCACTGGATTGATGAGAGGACACGTGCAGTCTTAATTGAATTCTCTGTATATAATTCACAGGTCTGAGAATAATATAAACCATGTACTTGACTTTCATATTATTGTAATTCTTGCCCTTTTTCACAATATACAGTACAGTGGTACCCCGACTTACGATATTTTTTCATTCCAGAATGCTGTTCAAGTGCCATTACCAAACGAATTTATCTCCATAAGAAATGATGTAAAATAGACTAGTCCTTTTAGACCCCCAAAATTACACTTACAAAAGCATTTAAAAAAATAAACTTACATAAAAGGGTGTGTTTGGGGACCATCGTAAGTCGGGGTACCACTGTATATCCAACTGCACTTGACTTATAGGTTCAAGACTACTGTTGTTCCTATCTCTGAAGTTCATTTTTCTTAATGTATTTCAGTATTTAGGTAAAAGATCTAGAATTATTGTATTTGTTATGGAGTGGTAGCCTCCTGGGTGTCCTTGCAGTGGTCACAGGAACACTGTGCTCTCCATTAATATCCCTAAACTGAATTGTGTGACCTTGTTGGTTACTATGACAGATAACTGTAATAATGGGAATTGCAGTGGCCTTCAATGACCATTATTACAGCCAACTGTAGTAATGGCAATGGTTATAACCGCAGATCAGCATTTGTAATTACAGTGGACCCTCCCTTTTCGTGAGGCTCTGTTTTCGTGATTTTCAGTTATTGTCGCCTTTTTTTGTCAAAATATAGGCTCTGTTGTCGTGACTTGCTTCTATTTTCGTCAGTTGTATGGAGCACGTCAAGAAATTAGAGAAAGTGTAAAGGTTTGCAACAAGACTAGTGCCAGAGCTAAGGGGATTGTCCTACGAAGAAAGGTTAAGGGAAATCGGCCTGATGACACTGGAGGACAGTTGGGTCAGGGGAGACATGATAACGACATATAAAATACTGCGAGGAATTGACAAGGTGGACAAAGACAGGATCTTCCAGAGATGGGACACAGAAACAAGGGGTCACAGTTGGAAATTGAAGACTCAGATGAGTCAAAGAGATATTAGGAAGTACAGTGGTACCCCGGTTTACGATGGTCCCCAAACTCACCCTTTTATGTAAGTTTATTTTTTTAAATGCTTTTGTAAGTGTAATTTTGGGGGTCTAAAAGGACTAGTCTATTTTACAACATTTCTTAAGGAGATAAATTCGTTTGGTAATGGCACTTGAACAGCATTCTGGAATGAAAAAATATCGTAAACCGGGGTACCACTGTATTTCTTCAGTCACAGAGTTGTCAGGAAGTGAAATAGCCTAGAAAGTGATGTAGTGGAGACAGGAACCATACATAGTTTTAAGATGAGGTTTGATAGAGCTCATGGAACAGGAAGAGAGAGGACCTAGTAGCAAACAGTGAAGAGGCAGGGCCAGGAGCTATGACTCAACCCCTGCAACCACAAATAGGTGAGTACATGCATTCTGATTCAGTGAGGCTTTGTTTCTCGGCGAGTGAACATAACTCTGCGAGGTGATACGAAACATTTCGTAATAATCCATTGTGTTTTGTGCTTGTTTATTGTGTGTGACTGCTAAATAAGCCACCATGGGCCCAAATAAAGCTTCTGATAAAGAAGACGAGAAACACTATAGAATTCAAGAAAGAACACACCAGCCAGGATACTTTCCCACACACACCAGACAGGGTACTTCCCCACACCAGCCAGGGTACTTCCCCACACAAACCAGCCAGGGTACTTCCCCACACACACCTGACAACCCTATGCCAGTTGTGGAATCTATTGTGGCATTGGGAAAGTCCATGGGGTTGGTACCTTGGTACATAGTCTTTATGGAAGGGGATTCCCCTTCCAAACAATAATCAGTCCTCCCTCTCCCCTCCTCCCTGTCTTCCATACACCAACAAGAGTCTTCAATAAAGGTAAGTGTCATGTTAAATGTTCATTTATACATGTTGTTTGTGCTCTATGTTTATTTGAGTGCGTGGGGAGTTTTGAACCAAGTGAGAGAGTACTTGTGGTTGGGTATCTCAATGCTAAAGTGGAGGGAGTAGTAGGTAAATTTGGGGTGCCAGGGGTAAATGAAAATGGGGAGCCTTTAATTGAGCTATGTGTAGAAAGAGGTTTGATAATAAGTAATACATATTTTATGAAAAGAGGATAAATAAGTATACAAGGTATGATATAGCACGTAATGAAAGTAGTTTGTTAGACTATGTATTGATGGATAAAAGGTTGATGGGTAGGCTTCAGGATGTACATGTTTATAGAGGGGCAACGGATATATCAGATCATTATTTAGTTGTAGCTACAGTTGAGTAAGAGGTAGATGGGACATAAGGAAAATGGCAACAGCAAGTAAGAGAGAGGTGAAAGTGTATAAACTAAGGGAGGAGAAAGTTAGGGTGAGATATAAGCAACTATTGGCAGAAAGGTGGGTAAATACAAGTATGAATAGTGGGGGGGGTTAAAGAGGGTTGGGATAGTTTTAAAAATGCGGTATTAGAATGTGGGGCAGAAGTTTGTGGCTATAGGAGGGTGAGTGCAGGAGGAAAGAGGAGTGAGTGGTGGAATGATGAAGTAAAGGGTGTGATAAAAGAGAAAAAGGTAGCTTATGAGAGGTTTTTACAAAACAGAAGTGTTGTAAGAAGAGCAGAGTATATGGAAAGTAAAAGAAAGGTGAAGAGAGTGGTGAGAGAGTGCAAAAGGAGAGCAGATGAAAGAGTGGGAGAGGCACTGTCATGAAATTTTGCTGAAAATAAGAAAAAGTTTTGGAGTGAGATAAACAAGTTAAGAAAGCCTAAGGAAAGAAATGATTTGTCAGTTAAAAACAGAGTAGGGGAGTTAGTAGATGGGGAGCTGGAGGTATTGGGTAGATGGCGGGAATATTTTGAGGAACTTTTAAATGTCGATGAAGAAAGGGAGGTGGTAATTTCATGCACTGGTCAGGGAGGTATAACATCTTTTAGGAGTGAGGAAGAGCAGGATGTGAGTGTGGCGGAGGTACGTGAGGTATTACGTAGAAGTGGTTGGTATTTTTGTTTAATAAATGTATGAAAGAGGGGAAGGTACCTAAGGATTGGCAGAGAGCGTGTATAGTTCCTTCATATAAAGGGAAAGGTGACAAAAGAGATTGTAAAAATTATAGGGGAGCAAGGGGCTAGTAACCCCTTCTCCTGTATACATTACTAAAGTTAAAAAGAGAAACTTTTGGTTTTCTCTTTGGGCCACCCTGCCTTGGTGGGAAACGGCCGATTTGTTGAAAGAAAGAAGAAGTTTACTGAGTATACCAGGTAAAGTGTATGGTAGGGTTATTATAGAAAGAATTAGAGGTAAGACAGAGAGTAGAATCACAGATGAGCAAGGAAGTTTTAGAGTGGATAGGGGATGTGTAGATCAAGTGTTTACATTGAAGCATATATGTGAAGAGTATTTAGATAAAGGTAGGGAAGTTTTCATTGCATTTTTTGATTTAGAAAAAGCATATGATAGAGTGGATAGGGGAGTAATGTGGCAGATGTTGCAAGTGTATGGAATAGGTAGTATGTTACTGAATGCTGTAAAGAGTTTTTATGAGGATAGTGAGGCTCAGGTTAGGGTGTGTAGGAGAGAGGGAGATTACTTCCCGGTAAAAGTAGGTCTTAGACAGGGATGTGTAATGTCACCATGGTTGTTTAATAGATTTATAGATGGGGTTGTAAAAAAAGTAAATGCTAGGGTGTTGGGGAGAGGAGTGGGATTAAATTATGGGGAATCAAGTACAAAATGGGAGTTGACACAGTTACTTTTTGCTGATGATACTGTGCCTGTTCACTCCATCGCATCTGTATAGGTTGTAACCCGTGATCCATATTTCGTTGTCCAAGTGATCCTTTATGTGGGTCTCTGTGAAAAAAACGAACATTGTGTTTGACTCTATAAGCAGTCCATGGATGAAAGGTATTTTGTTGTTCGTTGCTGGCTTTAGACCCTGTATATTTGCAAAGAATAATGTTGTCAGATTGGTGGTATGGGTTCTTTTTTTTTTTTCCCGGCTCTAATATCTGTTGTTTTGGAGTGGAGGCCATCGCCTGTGATTCCACTCCAGAAATGATCGGAGTTGGTGTACGATTTCTGTCATTTCCTGCCAGCTTTTTTTCCTTCCTGGCTGTAAAAAACCTCTCTCTCTGGAGTGGCTGTGGCTACCCAGGTTTTCCCATGGACTGGATGTTTTGTTTCTTCTTGTACCCTTTAGGTGTTGTGCCTGGCAATATAAATTATAGTTCGGCATATTGCCAGTTACACATACACACTTGCGTCTCCCTTGTTGGAGTTTATAGGTTCGAACCTGAATTGTTAACACTACAGACCAATAGCGCTAACATCCCATATCATAAAAATCTTTGAAAAGGTTCTAAGAAGCAAGATTGCCAACCACCTAGATACCCATCAGTTATACAACCCAGGGAAACACGGGTTTAGAGCAGTCACTCCTGCCTCTCCCAGCTACGTGACCACTATAACAAGGTCCTGGATGTTTGACAGCATAAACAAAATGCAGATGTAGTATTCACATACTTTGCAAAAGCCTTTGATAGGTGCAACCATGGTGTAATAGTGCACAAAATGCATGATAAAGGAATAACAGGAAAAGTTGGTAAATGGATCTATAACTTCCTAACAAATAAACTGTCGGGGGCCCAAGACTGTTCAACTGCCTCCCAGCATACATAAGGGGGATTACCAGTAGACCCCTGGCTGTCTTCAAGAAGGTGCTGGACAGGCACCTAAAGTCAGTATCTGATCAGCTGGGCTGTGGTTCTTATGTCGGTTTATGTGTGGCCAGCAGTAACAGTCAGGTTGATCAGACCCTGACCCACCAATGAGGGCATTGATCCCCGAAACTATCTCTAGGTATACTCCAGGTATATGAATTTATTTATAAAAATATAACATTCCTATATCCTATACAGTGGACCCTCGGTTAACGAATACCCCGGAAATCGTGCAATTATGTAAGTATAATTTTGTAAGTTCTTGTGGAAGTGTAGTTTTGGGGGTCTGAAATAGACTAACCTACATGACATTATTTCTTAAGGACGTAAATTCGTTCGGTAATGGCACTTGAGCAGGCTTCTGCAATGAATTTTTTTCGTTAACCGAGGGTCCACTGTATGTAGCGTTTTGAGCAAGTCATAGGCTAAAAATCATTTTAAAAGTTGTACTTAAATTATAATAATACTAATTTATTTATAGTATAGATAAGGTAAAATTATAATGAATGCATTATTATCTTTGATATGCTGCAACCATTTATTTTCTTCTGATAAATGGAAACTAATTGTTTTTTTATTAACATCTTGTGATGATGTATAATCTTAGTATGCCCAAAATGCTTTGCATAGTCAGGGGCTTTGTTAAACTTGAAACCTATGCCACCTACTTTTTGCAACCATTGTAATTTTTTTTTTTTTTTTTTTTTTTTAAGAATTTGAATCTGTATTTTGTAATTTGAATTTTGCTCTTCCATATTCCACCAGGTTAACCTATTTGGGATGTGTACCATCATGGCAGAGTTTGTTGCTGGTGGTATCACACCTTCTTACAGGTATGTAGGTACCTTAGATCAGCTTCAGTAACATCCATTATTTTTTTGAGATTCACACTTGTAAAGTTGCATTTTTTGTTGTCTAAGTACTTTACTATTGTTATTGAATCAGTAAATAAATAAATACCGTACCATAGGTCATTACTATTGTAACTTGCTTGGGTAACAAATTGTTGGGGCTCAGTCCCTGGACCCATTATGTTTTACTGCCCATGCGATGGGTATAAGGTGAATACCATAATAAAGTTATCAAACTAAAGAAACTTAAGTACATATACTGTGTTGTATATAAAGTAAACTGGAGGTTTGTGAAGCCATGTTCATAATTTCATATATTATGCACACCAAAGTTTAGGAATAAAAAAAAAATGCCTTTAACCCATAAACGGTCCAAACGTAGATCTACATTCTCTCGCCCAGCGCCCCGAATATTTTGAAAAAAAAAATTGTTTTATTTTTTTTTATAGAAATAAAGAGCGCATTTTTCTAAGTGTTATAGGATAAAAAAAAATTTAGGGCCAGTACTTACCGAGATATGAGGCCACAAAGTTGGCACTGGATGCTCACCTGATGGCAACATTGAGTCCTGCCACTTGCAGAAGTGTTGCCGATATACCATTTTTTTCTCGTTTTTATATTTTATATAATTTTTGTTCTGATAATTATAATTTATAGTAGTTCTTGTGATTTCATAGCCAATCTTTGTTCTGACACTAATATTAGGTACTGAAATTGTACTCAAATTGCCACAAACACACTGACAGGTGAACATTTACACCTGCCTTGGTCATTTACTATTGTCTAGGAATATATACAAAGAATTTATAGGTCCCAGCAATGTTTTGGATATGCGGGAGTATATAATAATAATCATAATAATAATAAGAAGTTCCCTTGAAGCATGATGCAAGACAAGTGTCAGTTCATTGCTGACAGTGCAGTGGTGACATTTGATGAGCATACATGGCCCTGGCTTTATTTGTTTTCACTGTTATACATAAACATGTCTGTCTGTCTGTCAAGCTCTCTGTCTGTCTGTCTGTCTAGCTCTCTATCTGTCTGTCTAGCTCTCTATCTGTCTGTCTAGCTCTCTATCTGTCTGTCTAGCTCTCTATCTGTCTGTCTAGCTCTCCATCTGTCTGTCTAGCTCTCTATCTGTCTGTCTAGCTCTCTATCTGTCTGTCTAGCTCTATCTGTCTGTCAAGCTCTCTGTCTATCTAGCTCTCTGTCTATCTGTCTGTCTAGCTCTCTTTTTATCTCTGTCTCTGCTTATCTGTCTCTGTCTGCTTGTCTCTCTTTCTGTCTCTTTGCTTGTCTCTCTCTCTGTCTCAGAGAGAGCCACCTATGAACCAAAAGGTATTAAACATGACTGCATCATCACGTCTGATTTCTGAGCAAGTATAAATACGTATTTGCCAGTCATGCTTACATATTATATCTACAAGCACAGTATAGCGCTTTGTCTGGATTTTTTGGGTTATCCTACGTAATTTACACTATGTATAATTGTATTTATGTGTACCTGTGAGAGAGAGATAGACAGATACTGATAGACAGACAGAGACAGATAGACAGAGATAGATAGATACAGACAGACAGATGGAGATAGAGCTAGCCAGCCAGCAGCCGGCCAGCCAGTTGGCCAGCCAGCCAGGCAGCCACCCAGCCAGCCTGCCGAACACGTATTACACGTTCCAGAATTGTTTCTCTTTACTTAGAGCATAGCTTATAAGACATTCTGAAAGGGTTTTGCACAAATGTTGCACATGGGTTATTATCGAGGTTTTTGATATTTCCTCGACCACTTACGGGCACATCCACCTCAAAGCCACTAAACTCAGGGTCAACATCACTTTCCTCTTAAAATGGGAGTGTTAATACTACATGCCATCAGCGAATCCCAGGTGTTTGCCGCGCTGTTTGCTCTAGCTGGCGCTCAATTGAACTGGCGCTCCCACAAGGTACTAAGTGGTCCCAGATTTTTTAATACTGCGCACAGCGAGTGTTAAGACCCATTCTATGCTGACCAGGCATCTCAGGCCAATCATGCCAAATTTTTAGGCAGGAAAAATAAAACTTTAATCTACCACTACGACCAGGTTCTAGATGCTCTAGAAGACAAACAGAATGCAGATGTTATATACACAGATTTTGCAAAAGCCTTTGACAAGTGTGACCATGGTGTAATAGCACACAAAATGCGTGATAAAGGAATACAGGAAAAGTTGGTAGATGGATCTATAATGCCCTAACAAGTAGAACACAAAGAGTAGTAGTCAACAGAGTAAAGTCTGAGGCAGCTAATGTGAAAAGCTCTGTTCCACAAGGCACAGTACTCGCTCCCATCCTGTTCCTCATCCTCATATCGGACATAGACAGGGATATAAGCCACAGTGCCGTGTCTTCCTTTGCAGATGACACCCGAATCTGTATGACAGTGTCCACCGTTGAAGACACTGCAAGACTCCAAGCAGACAAAAAAATCTTTAAATGGGCTGCAGAAAACAATATGAAGTTCAATGATGAGAAATTTCAATTACTCAGATACGGAAAACGTGAGGAAATTAAAATCTCATCGGAGTACAAAACTAATTCAAACCACACAATATAGCGAAAAACTAATGTCAAAGACCTGGGAGTGATCATGTCAGAGGATCTCACCTTCAAGGACCATAACACCGTAGCAATCGCATCTGCTAGAAAAATGACAGGATGGATAATGAGAACCTTCAAAACCAGGGATGTAATAAAATTGGTAGAATTACCGACAATATGTTAAGTAAAAGGACACAATTGCAACTAATGTGACATTTTATTGTGGCAACGTTTCGCTCTCCAGGAGCTTTCTCAAGCCGTTACAAGCGATATATGGACACAGTTGGTATATATATACTGTCAAGGTGAGGTGAAAAAACTAGTGGTGTTAGAAGTAGTAGTGATATAAGTAGTATTAGTAGTAGTAGTAGTAGTAGAAGTAATACAATAAGGTAGAATATGTACATGAGTAAAAGGTGATAAAACAAATACTTGGGTAGTATAACAATAGGTTAGACAAATATTTCTGCTGGAGGTTGAAATATAGAAGGCCAGTAGGAGTGTTCCACATCTACGATGTCACATTAGTTGCAATTGTGTCCTTTTACTTAACAAAACCAGGGATGCTAAGCCCATGTTGACACTTTACAGATTGCTTGTTCTATCTATGCTGGAATATTGCTGCGCACTAACTGCACCTTTCAAGGCAGGTGAAATTGCAGACCTTGAAAATGTGCAGAGAACCTTCACGGCACGCATTACTGCGATAAACCACCTCAATTACTGGGAACGCTTGAAGTCAATAAACCTGTACTCCCTACGAAAGCAAAAGACTCGGCAGGCGATGTAACATCCCCCCAATGAAGAGCAGGGGTGCCACTAGCACGTTGAGAGACAACACAATAAGTGTCAGGGGCCCAAGACTGTTCAACTGCCTCCCAGCATACATCAGGGGGATTACCAACAAACCCCTGGCTGTCTTCAAGCGGGCACTGGACAGGCACCTAAAGTCGGTACCTGACCAGCCAGGCTGTGGTTCGTACGTTGGACTGCGTGCGGCCAGCAGTAACAGCCTGGTTGATCAGGCTCTGGTCCAACATGAGGCCTGGTCACAGACCGGGCCGCGGGGACGTTGACCCCCGGAACTCTCTCCAGGTAAACTCCAGGTAAACATTTGGGGTGCTAGCGGTAAGAACGTAGATCTGCATTTGGACCATTTACGGGTTATATGTGACAAAAAATTATCATATATTTTTACAAATACTGTATAAGATATGCCTTGTTTGCCCTTGTTGTCCCACTTTTCACTCTTATCTCTGTTAGTCCCACTTTTTACTCTCATCTCTATTAGTCCCACTTTTCACTCTCATCTCTGTTAGTCCCACTTTTCCCTCTCATCTCTGTTAGTCCCACTTTTCACTCTCATCTCTGTTAGTCCCACTTTTCACTCTCATCTCTGTTAGTCCCACTTTTCCCTCTCATTTCTGTTAGTCCCACTTTTCCCTCTCATCTCTGTTAGTCCCACTTTTCCCTCTCATCTCTGTTAGTCCCACTTTTCACTCTCATCTCTGTTAGTCCCACTATTGTTTTACTGAAACTTACATTGATTTGGTAAAATAATTGCAATCTCTTTTTTACCATTGATACTAACAATACCTCCTCTTTCCTTCTGCAGTCTCCCTCACTTTTGTCATTTAACACTGAATGACCCCACACAGGTTTAGTTCTCTCTATGATTATAATAATAATAATAATGTCATTATCTTCACATTTTCTTATATATGTATGATACAGCCTTTGTAGCAGTAGATTTAAAAAATTCAAATTTGTTACAGTGCTTATACTCTACTGCAAAAGGAAAATTTTCCATAGCATTAAGTTGTCTGTAGTACACACATAGTACAGTGGATCCTTGAGTTTCGTAAGCCTCGCGCTTCGTGAATTTCACCTTTCACAACGTTTTTTCGTCAATATATAGCCTCGCGGTTTGTCATTTGCCTCGCCATTCGTCGGTCGTCCATAATGCGTACGAGCGGCCTCCCAGTGTCAACACGCACACAAAGGCACCCCACACACCATTCACAGTCAGTGTGGTATTGTTTCTCGGCGAGTGACCATCACCCCACGCGTTCATAGGATACATTTCGTAATATTCCATTCTTTTTTTTGTGTTTGCAACTGCTAAATAAGCCACCATGGGCCCAAAGAAAGCTCCTAGTGCCAGCCCTTTGGTAAAGAATGAGAAAAACACGATAGAATTGAAGAAAGAATTCATTGCAAAATATGAAAGTGGAGTGCTTGAGGCCCGGCTTGCCAGGATGTATGGGAAGCCCCATTCAACCATCGCTTCCATCGTGGTGAAGAAAAAGGAAATCAAGGAAGCTGTTGTTGTGAAAGGGGTAGATATGCCCACAAAAAAGAGATCGCAAATGCTCGAAGATGTTGAGAATTTGTTGTTGGTGTGGATCAACCAAAAACAGTTAGCAGGAAATAGTGTTATGCAGTCGATAATTTGTGAAAAGGCAAGGCAGTTGCATGCCGATCTTGTAAAGAAAATGCCTGGAACGAGTGCTGATGTTAGTGAATTTAAGGCCAGCAAAGGCTGGTTTGAGAGATTTAAGATGCGTAGGTAGTAGGTTGGTAGACAGCAACCACCCAGGGAGGTACTACCGTCCTGCCAAGTGAGTGTAAAACGAAAGCCTGTAATTGTTTTACATGATGGTAGGATTGCTGGTGTCTTTTTTCTGTCTCATAAACATGCAAGATTTCAGGTACATCTTGCTACTTCTACTTACACTTAGGTCACACTACACATTTATGTACAAGCATATATATACACACCCCTTTGGGTTTTCTTCTATTTTCTGACTAGTTCTTGTTCTTATTTCCTATTATCACCATGGGGAAGTGGAACAGAATTCTTCCTCCGTAAGCCATGCGTGTCGTAAGAGGCGACTAAAATGCCGGAGCAAGGGGCTAGTAACCCCTTCTCCTGTATATATTACTAAATATAAAAGGGGGGTGAGATATAAGTTAGGGTGAGATATAAGCAACTATTGGCAGAAAGGTGGGCTAGTGCAAGTAGGAGTAGTGGGGGGGTTGAAGAGAGTTGGGATAGTTTTAAAAATGCAGTATTAGAATGTGGGGCAGAAGTTTGTGGCTATAGGAGGGTGGGTGCAGGAGGAAAGAGGAGTGAGTGGTGGAATGAAGAAGTAAAGGGTGTGATAAAAGAGAAAAAGGTAGCTTATGAGAGGTTTTTACAAAACAGAAGTGTTAATAGAAGAGCAGAGTATATGGAGAGTAAAAGAAAGGTGAAGAGAGTGGTGAGAGAGTGCAAAAGAAGAGCGGATGAAAGAATGGGAGAAGCTCTGTCAAGAAATTTTGCTGAAAACAAGAAAAAATTTTGGAGTGAGATAAACAAGGTAAGAAAGCCTAGGGAACGAATGGATTTGTCAGTTAAAAACAGAGTAGGGGAGTTAGTAGATGGGGAGCTGGAGGTATTGGGTAGATGGCGGGAATATTTTGAGGAACTTTTAAATGTCGATGAAAAGAGGGAGGCGGTAATTTCATGTACTGGTCAGGGAGGTACAACATCGTTTAGGAGTGAAGAAGAGCAGGATGTGAGTGTGGGAGAGGTGCGTGAGGCATTACGTAGAATGAAAGGGGGTAAAGCAGCTGGAATTGACGGAATCATGACAGAAATGTTAAAAGCAGGGGGGGATATAGTGCTGGAGTGGTTGGTATTTTTGTTTGATAAATGTATGAAAGAGGGGAAGGTACCTAGGGATTGGCAGAGAGCATGTATAGTTCCTTTATATAAAGGGAAGGGGGATAAAAGAGAGTGTAAAAATTATAGGGGAATAAGTTTACTGAGTATACCAGGTAAAGTGTATGGCAGGGTTATTATTGAAAGAATTAGAGGTAAGACAGAGAGTAGGATTGCAGATGAGCAAGGAGGCTTTAGAGTGGGTAGGGGATGTGTAGATCAAGTGTTTACAGTGAAGCATATATGTGAACAGTATTTAGATAAAGGTAGAGAAGTTTTTATTGCATTTATGGATTTAGAAAAGGCATATGATAGAGTGGATAGGGGAGCAATGTGGCAAATGTTGCAAGTGTATGGAATAGGTAGTAAGTTACTGAAGGCTGTAAAGAGTTTTTATGAGGATAGTGAGGCTCAGGTTAGGGTGTCTACCTGGAGTCTACCTGGAGAGAATTCCAGGGGTCAACGCCCCCGCGGCCCGGTCCGTGACCAGGCCTCTTGTTGGACCAGAGCCTGATCAACCAGGCTGTTACTGCTGGCCGCACGCAGTCCAACGTACGAACCACAGCCCGGCTGATCAGGTACCGACTTGAGGTGCCTGTCCAGTGCCTGCTTGAAGACAGCCAGGGGCTTGTTGGTAATCCCCCTGATGTATGCTGGGAGGCAGTTGAACAATCTTGGGCCCCTCACACTTATTGTGTTGTCCCTCAACGTGCTAGTGGCACCCCTGCTCTTCATTGGGGGAATGTTGCATCGCCTGCCGAGTCTTTTGCTTTCGTAGGGAGTGATTTTGTGTGCAAGTTTGGTACTAAGCCCTCGAGAATTTTCCATGTGTATATAATAATGTATCTCTCCCGCCTGCGTTCTAGAGAGTACAGGTTTAGGAACTTCAGCGTTCCCAGTAGTTGAGGTGGTTTATCGCACTTATGCGTGCCGTGAAGGTTCTCTGCACATTTTCAAGGTCAGCAATTTCACCCGCCTTGAAAGGTGCAGTTAGTGTGCAGCAATATTCCAGCCTAGATAGAACAAGCGATCTGTAAAGTGTCAACATGGGCTTGGCATCCCTGGTTTTGAAGGTTCTCATTATCCATCCTGTCATTTTTCGAGCAGATGCAATTGCTACATTGTTATGGTCCTTGAAGGTGAGATCCTCTGACATGAACACTCCCAGGTCTTTGACATTAGTTTTCGCTCTATTGTGTGGTTGGAATTAGTTTTGTACTCCGATGAGATTTTAATTTCTTCACGTTTTCCGTATCTGAGTAATTGAAATTTCTCATCATTGAACTTCATATTGTTTTCTGCAGCCCATTTAAAGATTTGGTTTATGTCTGCTTGGAGTCTTGCAGTGTCTTCAACGGTGGACACTGTCATACAGATTCGGTGTCATCTGCAAAGGAAGACACAGCACTGTGGCTTATATCCCTGTCAATGTCTGATATGAGGATGAGGAATAGGATGGGAGCAAGTACTGTGCCTTGTGGAACAGAGCTTTTCACAGTAGCTGCCTCAGACTTTACTCTGTTGACTACTACTCTTTGTGTTCTATGTGTTAGGAAATTATAAATCCATCTACCAACTTTTCCTGTTATTCCTTTATCACGCATTTTGTGTGCTATTACACCATGGTCACACTTGTCAAAGGCTTTTGCAAAATCTGTGTACATAACATCTGCATTCTGTTTATCTTCTAGAGCATCCAGGACCTTGTCGTAGTGGTCCAGTAGTTGGGACAGACAGGAGCGGCCTGCTCTAAACCCATGCTGTCCTGGGTTGTGCAATTGATGGGTATCAAGATGGGTGGCGATCTTGCTTCTTAGAACCCTTTCAAAGATTTTTATGATATGGGACGTTAGCGCAATTGGTCTGTAGTTCTTTGCTATTGCTTTACTGCCCCTTTGTGGAGCGGGGCTATGTCTGTTGTTTTTAGTAGCTGCGGGACGATCCCAGTGTCCATGCTCCCTCTCCATAGGATGTTAAAAGCATGTGATAGGGGCTTCTTGCAGTTCTTGATGAACACGGAGTTCCATGAGCCTGGGCCTGGAGCGGAGTGCATGGGCATGTCATTTATTGCCTTTTCAAAGTCATTTGGCGTAGTGATGATGTCAGAAAGGCATGCGTCTGTCAAGTTCTGTGGCACTCTCATGAAAAAATCATTTAGGTTTTCGATTTTCAGTCTGGTTAGTGGCTCGCTAAAGACTGAGTCATACTGGGATTTAAGTAACTCACTCATTTCCTTGCTGTCATCTGTGTAGGACCCATCCGGTTTAAGTAGGGGCCCAATACTGGTTGTTGTTCTCGACTTTGATTTTGCATAGGAAAAGAAATACTTAGGGTTTCTTTCAATTTCATTTATGGCTCTTAGTTCTTCCCGTGTCTCTTGATTCCTATAAGATTCCTTTAGTTTTAATTCGATGTTTGCTATTTCTCTGACTAGTGTCTCCCTACGTATTTCAGAGATATTGGCCTCCTGTAGCCGCTCCGTTATTCTGTGCCTTCGCCTGTATAGGGAGCGCCTCTCTCTTTCTAGTTTGCATCTTCTCCTCCTTTTCCTTAAGGGAATTTGCCTTGAGCAAACCTCAAGTACCACAGAGTTAATTTGTTCAAGACATAGGTTGGAATCCGTGATGCTTAGGCAATCTTCCCAGTTTATATCATTTAGGACTTGGTTTACTTGGTCCCACCTTATGTTTTTGTTATTGAAGTTGTGTAGGAGAGAGGGAGATTACTTCCCGGTAAAAGTAGGTCTTAGACAGGGATGTGTAATGTCACCATGGTTGTTTAATATATTTATAGATGGGGTTGTAAAAGAAGTAAATGCTAGGGTGTTGGGGAGAGGGGTGGGATTAAATTATGGAGAATTAAATGCAAAATGGGAGTTGACACAGTTACTTTTTGCTGATGATACTGTGCTTATGGGAGATTCTAAAGAAAAGTTGCAAAGGTTAGTGGACGAGTTTGGGAGAGTGTGTAAAGGTAGAAAGTTAAAAGTGAACATAGATAAGAGTAAGGTGATGAGGGTATCAAATGATTTAAATAAAGAAAAATTGGATATCACATTGGAGAGAGGGATTATGGAAGAAGTAAATGTTTTCAGATATTTGGGAGTTGACGTGTCAGCGGATGGGTTTATGAAGGATGAGGTTAACCATAGAATTGATGAAGAAAAAAGGTGAGTGGTGCATTGAGGTATCTGTGGAGACAAAAACGTTATCCATGGAGGCAAAGAAGGGAATGTACGAAAGTATAGTGGTACCAACACTCTTATATGGGTGTGAAGCATGGGTTGCAAATGCTGCAGCGAGGAGGAGGCTGGAGGCAGTGGAGATGTCCTGTCTAAGGGCAATGTGTGTGTAAATATTATGCAGAAAATTCGGAATGTGGAAATTAGGAGAAGGTGTGGAGTTACTAAAAGTATTTGTCAGAGGGCTGAAGAGGGTTGTTGAGGTGGTTTGGTCATTTAGAGAGAATGGATCAAAGTAGAATGACTTGGAGAGCGTATAAATCTGTAGGGGAAGGAAGGCGGGGTAGGGGTCGTCCTAGAAAAGGTTGGAGGAAGGGGTAAAGGAGGTTTTGTGGGCGGGGGGCTTGGACTTCCAGCAAGCATGTGTGAGCGTGTTAGATAGGAGTGAATGGAGACGAATGGTTTTTGGGACATGACGATCTGTTGGAGTGTGAGCAGGGTAACATTTTGTGAAGGGATTCAGGGAAACCAGTTAATTGATTTAGTTGGACTTGAGTCGTGGAAATAAGAAGTACAATGCCTGCACTTTAAAGGAGGGGTCTGAGATAGTGACAGCTGGGAGGGACTTTTCTCAGCTGTCGTATCTGAGCTCCTCTGCAAAGACAGTGATTATGTATGAGTGTGGTGAAAGTGTTGAATGATGATGAAAGTATTTTCTTTTTGGGGATTTTCTTTCTTTTTGGGTCACCCTGCCTCGGTGGGAGACGGCCGACTTGTTGAAAAAAAAAAATATATAAAAAAATAAAATAAAAGGGGGCCTTTTGGGCCACCCTGCCTCGGTGGGAAACGGCCGACGTGTTGAAAGAAAGAAGAAGTGGCATACACAGTGTGGTAAGGCATGGCGAGGCTGCAAGTTCTGACAAATGTGCAGCTGAAAAATTTGTGCATGAATTCAAGGACTATGTAGAAGCTGAAGGATTCGTTCCCCAACAAGTGTTCAATTGTGACAAAACAGGCCTCTTTTGGAAGAAAATGCCAAAGAGGACCTACATCACTCAGGAGGAAAAGGCACCGCCAGGGCACAAGCCTATGAAAGACAGGCTAACTCTCATGTTCTGTGGGAACGCTAGTGGGGATTTCAAGGTGAAGCCTTTACTTGTGTATCACTCTGAAAATCCCAGAGTGTTCAAGAAAAACAATTGTTGCCAAGAGTAAATTGTATGTAATGTGGAAGGCTAACAGTAAGGCATGGGTCACGAGGGAAATTTTCCTTCATTGGTTCATTCCTTGATTGGCTCTTGAAAAATAAATTGCCACTCAAGTGCCTCCTGGTAATGGACAATGCTCCTGCTCATCCTCCAGACTTGGATGACCAAATGGTGGAGGAGTTTAGTTTCATCACAGTGAAGTTCTTGCCCCCTAATACCACTCCTCTCATCCAGCCCATGGACCAGCAGATCATTGCAAACTTAAAAAAAAACTACACCAAAGCAATGTTTCACAGGTGCTTTGATGTGACCTCAGTCACTCAATTGACCCTAAGAGAGTTCTGGAAAGATCACTTCACTATCCTCAATTGCATAACTCTTATAGATAAGGCTTGGCAGGGAGTGACTTCCAGGACTTTGAACTCTGCTTGGAGAAAATTGTGGCCAGATTGTGTCCTCGACAAAGATTTTGAAGGGTTTGAGGCTGACCCTGACAACCCTATGCCAGTTGTGGAATCTATTGTGGTTTTGGGAAAGTCCATGGGGTTGGAGGTTAGTGGCGAGGATGTGGAAGAGTTGGTGGAGAACCACAGTGAAGAGCTAACCACTGAAGAGCTGCAAGAGCTTCATCTGCAACAGCAACAGAGCACAGCTGAGGAAATTGCTGCACAGGAGGAGGAGAGAGGTAAGAAGGTGCCTTCTTCAGAGATTAAGGAGATTTGTGCAATGTGGAGTAGGATAGAAAGATTTGTGGAGGAACATCACCCAACAAAGTTGTTGCAGGTCGTGTAAGTGACATGTTCAATGACAATGCACATAAAGGGCCCAAACATTTGGAATTCATTACCAGTGAATACCAAAGGAACCCTGTCTGTACATCAATTCAAGACTCTTCTTAAAAACCACTTACTCACCCAGAACTAAATATACTCAGTTTTTAACTTTACCTACATAGCTACCAACTCACTCTCCACCGCCCCTAGCCTATCTTTAACTTTGCCTACATAGCTACCAACTAATCTCCACTGCCCCTAGCCTATCTTTAACTTTACCTACATAGCTACCAGTTCACTCTCCACTGCCCCTAGCCTATCTTTAACTTTACCTACATAGCTACCAACTCACTCTCCACTGCCAGTAGCCTCACAACCCCAAAAGTAAATGCTCAAAGTACAATAAATTCTCATATTTTAACCTAATGTAAATGTTGAATAACATATATTTAATTGTACAATTAGTGCAACCTGATCAACCTGTTTTGTACATCTAGTGTTAAGTAATCAGTAATCTATTAAGTTTAGACTGCCCATAATGCCAAGGCATAATAGTCGCTCTCTTTGCACTACAAATCCTTGTAAACCCTCACTCTAAAAAGTACCTAAGTAAATATATTTCCTACAATATGTCAACCACATTATAAACTTGCAACTTGATATTTGAAATGACAGTATGTACAGTTATAACACTAATATTGCCTTATTAATCTTAAGTTAGTCTTAAGTTTGCCCAAAGTGCTCTGAACATAAAGGGGCTTTTGGCATGTACACCTAATTGTTATACTCCTTTGTTCAAACATGTATCATGCAAAAATAAAATTATTATTATTATTATTATTATTATTAATGTCTTGTCCCATTTTAGGCAAATTTGAAAGAGACGCCAGAAACAGAGCTCTCTGGAACAATTTTTTGAGCGACAGGGGTCCAGTGACTCTCAAGCTGGTCCTAGTGGCATTAAAAAACAAAGAAGGGAAGTAACCCCAGATAAGGGGATTCCCCTTCCAAACAATAGTGTAACGTCATCCTCTCCCCTCCTCCCATCTTCCATACACCAACAAGAGTCTTCAATAAAGGTAAATGTGATGCTATTATTGTTTTATACTTGATGTCTCATTGTTTTCTGTGTGTAAATCTATATTTAATGTAAAAAAATATTTTTTGTTAATACTTTTGGGTGTCTGGAACGGATTAATTGGATTTACATTATTTCTTATGAGGAAAATGGTTTCGCCATTCGTGAATTTCGCCTTTCAGCAGACTCTGGAACGGATTAATTGCGAAATTCGAGGGTCCACTGTATAAAGATAAAAAAATAAATAGACAAATACAACAATCAGAATAGGTAGGCATTAACAGATCAGTTCTCCTTTATTCTTTTATTTATATACATGTATGCTTATTCTGCTCTTATGTACTGAATTATTTTTCTTTGCATACTGTTCATAAAATATATATTGTGCACAACTTCCCACTTACATGTTAACTCAGTCACATGTTTGTTACTGCTACATTTATATGTCAAAATGTTTATTTACTTCATAATTAATGTAACCAATATGTTACTGTAAGATACTAATGATTGTTACCCTGTATGCTTCTCCTCAGGTTTGATGGAATACGTCTTATTGAATACTACAACAACGCAAACTTGTTAATTGTCGTCTGTGAAGTGGTGTTTGTTCTCTTTATCTTGTACTTTACTTTTCGAGAAATTTACTTGTGTTACAAACAGAAATCAGAATACTTTAGTAGTTATTGGTTCATCGCTGAGATCTCAATACTTGCAGCTAGCTATACTGCAATTATCATCTATACACTCAGGTATGCAATACTATTGCTCCTTTAGCACTATTATTCTTATTTTATATTGTTCTTAGTCTCGCTCTTTGCCAATCTGAGATAATGATATAAACCACTGCTACACTCTTGGTTTTTAAGCACCTTTTACAGTCTCAGTGTAGCTTTCAGATTATCTATCACTGCTTCTTGCTTTAGTATACATATCTCTTCCTTAATAACTTTACTACAGGAAAACAAAATATTAAAGATTAGACCATGAAAATTTATTAATTACTGCTCAGGAGTTTCTACAATGGAATACATATGAATAAATTTATCTTATGTTTTCTCCCATCCAAACCCGACTATACTTAGTAACACTGTAAACACCGAGCTACATAAAATAGCAAACTGGATGACTACCAATAAACTTACTCTCAATATAGACAAAACTTACTTCATGCTTTTTGGAAACAGAGCATCAAATATACAGCTCAACATATCGATAGGTGGTTCACCCATTACAAGACACACTGAGGGCAAATTTCTAGGTCTCCACCTTGACTGTAATCTTAAATTTCAGACCCACATCCAGCATATAACTAAGAAAGTTTCCAAAACAGTAGGTATCCTTTCCAAAATACGATACTATGTACCCCAAAGGGCCCTCCTTACCTTATATCACTCTAATATACCCTTACCTCACCTATGGTATTTGTGCTTGGGGATCTACCACAGCCAATCACCTCAAACCTTTAATAACCCAACAAAAAGCGGCAGTGCTGATGATCACAAATTCCAGCACCAGACAACACACCCCACCTCTCTTCAAAAACATGAACTTACTTAATATACATGATTTTTTTTTTTTTTTCAACAAGTCGGCCGTCTCCCACCGAGGCAGGGTGACCCAAAAAGAAAGAAAATCCCCAAAAAGAAAATACTTTCATCATCATTCAACACTTTCACCACACTCATACATAATCACTGTCTTTGCAGAGGCTCTCAGATACGACAGCTGAGAATAGTCCCTCCCAGCTGTCACTATATGGGATATACATAATATACACACTTATTATTGTGCCTACTACATATACAGAACATTAAACTCCAATATCAACCCTCCACTCAAACTTCTCCTAGACAGCTTCAACAGAGCACACAGGCATAACACAAGGCACAAAACACTTTTTGACATCCCTCGAGTCCATCTCACACTTTGCAAAAATGCAATGTACATAAAGGGCCCAAAGATCTGGAACTCTTTGCCTGAGACAGCAAGAGGTCCCCTGCTCACACATCAGTTTAGGACCATACTCAAAAATCATCTCATCTCTCAATAACAAACATAACCACACCATGCTAAACCCCAACCAAATTCAAAACAACTCCCCCAAATACTTTATTATCCCTTAACTATTAAGCCATTACTACAAACATATAAATGTGTGTTTGTATCACTAATTGTTCTACCTCATATTAATAATAGAGTAAATGAACTTAATTACGAACTAAAAAAATGTAAGATTGATTTTATCATAAATTAATTGTATCATAAATTGTACTACCTCATACATTAATAATAGAGTTAAATATACAGTGGTACCTCGGTTAACGATATTTTTTCGTTCCAGAATGCTGTCCAAGTGCCATTACCAAACGAATTTATCCCCATAAGGAATGATGTAAAATAGACTAGTCCTTTTAGACCCCCAAAAACACACTTACAAAAGCATTTAAAAAAATAAACTTACATAAAAGGGCGAGTTTGGGGACCATCGTTAACCGAGGTACCACTGTAGATGTAAGATTGTATCATAAAGATTGTAAGATTGTATCATAAATTTTACTACCTCATTTATACAGAAATAGTTCCAAAGTTGGCATTACTATAAGTTTATTTTACAGTATATATTCATTTGTATATACAGTACTTTAATATATGGTCTCATGTGAATTATAAATGCTAAAAAAATTTTTTTAACACAGATATTTTGCTGTACATGATGCTCTTGATGAGTTTAATAGAACTTTTGGAAATGGCTATGTAAGGATGCAGCATGCTGCATCCTTAAATGAAGTATATGGCTACTTGGTAGCTTTCATTGTCTTTGTTGGCACAATGAAATTCATCAAGGTTCTGAGATTCCATAGGACTATAGGTAAGGTACATTTGTAGTTTTTTTTTCAGTTAGTCTCTATAGTACTATACTGGGATTCAGGGAAACCAGTTAGCCAGACTTGAGTCCTGGAGGTGGGAAGTACAGTGCCTGCACTCTAAAGGAAGAATGGGGATATTTTTAGTTTGGAGGGGCATCTGTGGTATTGGCACACATCTGGCAAGGCAGTGATAGAGTGAATGATGGTGAAAGTGTTCGTTCTTTTGCATCACCCTACTTTGGTGGGAGACAGTCGTTGTATTAAAAAAAATACTATGTACTGGTAACACTTCTAAGAAGAATACATAAAACAGATAATTGTCTATGCACAAAGTGATGGAATTATAAACAGTAACCCGGAACACTGAAAACTGTTCATATAATACCATACTAGATGATAAATCTTCTCTCTCTCATATTCCTCTATTCTTGTGTAGAGTATATCAAGTCACTGTAAATAATAATGAGATAGAATAAAATATAGAATGTATTTCAGAGTGCTTTAAAAATGAGTTAATAAAGTGTATGAGTATTATTAGATGGGTGTAGGCTGGAATAAGCCAGCTGAAAGTGAGTACAGCCATATAGATACATGCCTGAAGAACAGAATATAACCTTGCCTGTGTTTGTTACAAACAGGTCTCCTGTCAGCCACCCTTCATCAGTGCTGGGGTGACCTCAGTGTCTTTCTTATAGCATTTGTACTCAGCTTCTTGGCCTTCACATCAATGTTTTATGTGCTCCTCAACCAGCTCGTTTCAGAATTCTACAGCTTCAGCTCAACTATCGAGACCTGCTTCAGCATGTTGTTAGGTAGGTGTATAATCAAAGTTAAACCCCTGAATTTGTGAGAGAAAATTTGCCTTCAGAATGTAAAAAAAAAAAATTAGTTACAGTAATCATATATTTGAACTGATTATAATTTTAATTTTATTTTATTATACGTAATACAAACATAATTTGACACAATATAAGGCCTAAAGAAAGCCACTGATTATGTAATGCATTTCTGACAAACTAATCATATGGATTACATACTGGTTATATTCTGACCTAGTATATGATTTAAGTCAGTACTACTTGGGTAATTCATTACAATGACAAGTATAGTAACAGGTTACAAATTAAGAATCAGTCAATTACAAATATATTGCATTAAAATTACATCAGTTCCAGCTGTACTGATATTCGTGGGTTTATCAAAAAAAAATTATTTCACAGGTCACAACAGTAAAGAGGACCCTCATTCCACATCACAGGCTTCTCAGAATATTGTAGCAATATTGGCAGTAGTACAACCACTGTGGGGAGGGGGAGCTAATGCCTCCCTCCTTGATGCAAATATATTTTATTTTCAATTAATATTTAATTTTAACTGTATTATATTCACCAGTGACCACATTAACACGCTTGTTTAAGAAATTCCAAATTCTGAAAAGCATGATTTTAAAAATGGATGATTTTTCAGTATCTTATGATGTTTGAGCCCTCCCCAAGATTATAGTCCTGTCTATACCACTGATATATAAATGTCAAAGTATTTTATTGACAGTGGTATATTATCAACCATTCTTGAAAAATACCCTGAATTTCCCGACTGTAAATAACACATTACAACTTGAACTTTTGTGTGTGTGAATTCATTCATGTCAGCATAAATAACTCATTATGACTGTAACCAAATATAAATATGTAGTTCATAACAACATTGATAATATATTTCTTTGTTTTCAAATCTTGCATACATATGTTAGAAAAATATATTATACCAGGATTGTATTTGTATGTATTAATTATAATTTTCTAACAGGCAAATTCGACTTTAAAGAGATGATGGAGGGGTCATTTATGGTACCAATCATGTTCTTCATATTCGTCATGGGAATCTCATTTGTACTTGTCAACCTGCTCTTAACAATCATCATCTTATCATTTACACAGGTCAGTGAGCAAGGTAATATTTTGTGAAGAGATTCAGGAAACCGGTTAGCCAGACTTGAGTCCTGGAGATTTCATTTTCAGGTCACCCTGCCTCGGTGGGAGACGGCCAGCGTGATAAAAATTATTAAAACTTTAGCTTCAATGAAAAACTTAT
>WNWK01011580.1:0-60000 GCA_009830355.1 Cherax destructor
ACCCCCACTTCTCAACACCACCCCAACTACTCAACACCACCCCACTACTCAACACCACCCCACTACTCAACACCAACCCCACTACTCAACACCAACCCACTACTCAACACCACCCCACTACTCAACACCACCCCACTACTCAACACCACCCCACTACTCAACACCACCCCCACTACTCAACACCACCCCACTACTCAACACCATCCCCACTACTCAACACCACCCCACTACTCAACACCACCCCTACTACTCAACACCACCCCACTACTCAACACCACCCCCACTACTCAACACCCCCCCCACTACTCAACACCACCCCACTACTCAACACCACCCCACTACTCAACACCACCCCACTACTCAACACCACCCCCACTACTCAACACCACCTCTACTACTCAACACCACCCCCACTACTCAACACCACCCCACTACTCAACACCACCCCCACTACTCAACACCACCCCCACTACTCAACACCACCCCCACTACTCAACACCACCCCACTACTCAACATGCACACTGCACTTTCACTGATACAGAAGCAACGGTCTGATGCAGAGGTTTGTCAAGCTAAGTTAAATTGCGCTTGTTATAATAAGGTTAGGTAAGTTTTCTAAGGTGCTTTTGGAAAAAAATCATTATTTTTCATAAACATAAATGAAAAAAATTTAAACGTATAATAGAAAATTTTAGAAACGACTTAATTTTAAATGAGTTCCTGCTAATTGACTAGTTTTACGGCCGTCTTGTAAATAATATATATATATATATATATATATATATATATATATATATATATATATATATATATATATATATATATATATACACATATATACAGTGGACCCCGGCTAACGGACAAAAATTCGTTCCAGAATGCTGGTCAAGTGCCATTACCGAACGAATTTACTTCCTTAAGAAATAATGTCATGTAGGTTAGTCTATTTCAGACCCCCAAAAATACACTTCCACAAGCACTTACAATATTATACTTACATAATTGTACAAACCTGTTAATTTTCAAATTTGAAATAGTGTGTTTTTCTTAATTTACCGAATTTAAATACTCATTGTTTGGACTTGCATGGTCAAGATTAACATATAGATCGTCAGTCCTGTAAAGTTTGTCTGAAAGTTCATGAATTATTCAGTGTTTTATGCCTTTAAGTTTTCTGATTTGGTCAGTGTATAGTTAAATTTGTTAATGAAGATTCCCTAATAAAATGTATTTTTCCAGCAATACTTTTATTCCAACATACTACATAGAAGAATATGATGAATACATCACATGTTTTATGTGTAGCATCTAGATTTTAACATTAAATGGAAAAATATTAGCGCCAATATCTCTACATGTATGTTCATGAAATATACATGTGTGCAACATGTTTGAAGATTATATTCATGGTATTGCAATTTATTCATTGTATATTCTATTCATTGAAATTAAAATCATTCAGTTGCACTTCAACTCATTCTTGATCTTCAGGTCACTGGTTGGTACAAGTCAGCAGCTTACACATGTCAGTGCACTTTACTGGATTAGAAAGTCACGTGCAATCTGGAAGGTTGCAGGTGCAACACAGCATCTGGTGCTGGTGAGCTTCACAGGTATTCTGTGTGGCGTAGCTACGTTACTTTGGGTGTGACACAGTCACTTGACTCGCTACACACAGTCTGGGTCTGACACAGTCACTTGACTGGCTACACACAGTCGGGGTCTGACACAGTCACTTGACTGGCTACACACAGTCTGGTTCACAGAGAAGTCATGCATGTGAAAATCATTTTGCATGATGGAAGCTGACTGGATCATATCTTTCCATGTTGTGCACAAAAGAGATGTTAGCGGAATTCATTGACCTCATGAGTGGTGCGAGATGATGCAGACTTTAGGCTAGTTGGACCAGACATGACACCGCCTTTGCCTATAGGTGTCCACATTGCATCAGCCAGTACTCCCTTGTTTACTTGTTTAGGCATGCCTGAAGGTTCAAAGAGTGAACTTGCGAAGTTCAAGAGCTCATATTTAAAGATTTTGGCTATTTTTTCACTAGCTTGTGCAGCAGTCAATAATCAGTGGACGGCAACCGAGGATCTAAAGCAATTGATTCCCCATCAAGTTTTGCAAGCATTTTGATGTCCATTGTTACCGCTTGTGCGCTCTTCTTGAATGTGTACTCATACGCATTATTGGCTTCCCTTGACTGCAGTGTTTTCATTCCAACAATCTTTGTCCTGTCAGCATTAACAGTGTTTTCAGCCGTCACAACTGATGCAACATTCTGCAAAGTTGTATATTCCAAGAAAAAGGTATATCTTCCTAGCAGATACTCTAGAAGCCTTCTGACATCTTCGCCATCTCTTGCTTGCCAGGCTGGAGACACTTCCTTGTGCTGGTCACTTGTCATCGGATATACCATTGCACTAGTAACGTCAGAGTATGTTGACATGGATAGAAGCCGCTGTGCACGCTGGGACTCAGACATACCAGTCTCAACCCTCCAGTGGTTTTTATGGCTCTCATAAGCACTTGCTCTGTCACCAGATCTAATGACAATCCAGCCCAGCATCGGTAACTCTTGCGACTAACATGTTGTCCAGACGCTAAGGCTTTGGAGACACCTGGATGTTATAAAAGGTTGAGCATTTACTGCATATGGACGAATCCTGATTTAGCATTTAGACTACCCAGCTGCCACAAATTATGGCAACTCTCCTGAATAGCTTTAAGACGGAGCTTCCAGCTTTCCGTTCTCTCAACACTGATGATTTTTATCATCTCCATGCACTCATTCCAGAGGAAAGCAGTCCGATGATTTATCACGATTCTTTTTCTTGCTCTAGCTTCCCTGAATGTGGTCAACCTTGCCATCACAGCATCTTTCTTCTCCAGAAATTTCTCCTTTCATCTTTATTGCCTCACTCAGGTCTTCATCGACTGATGCAACTTCTAAATCACTGGAAAGATCTTCAGCTTCAGAACTGCTTGTGCCGTCCTTCATATATTCAACTTGTTTTGTATTAATTTCAATTCCTGCAGTCCAAGTTGCTGGCAAGTCATCATGGTCCAGTTCTTCGTGTAGGGAATACCCACTGGCCTGTGAATCTTGATAATTATCTAAGGGATCATGCACTAGGTCATTGAAGGTCTTTGCTAGTAATATTACACGAAGAGTAGAGCCAACCAGCAGATGCTAGTTGGCATAGACACAACTCATGTCACTTGAACTCATGTCTATCATTGACAAACAAGAAACAGATGACTTTTCCAGGACAGTCTCCTGGAGTAATAGTCTGCATCAGTGTTGACCATCCAGGCCTTGATGAGCGTAATGGCTATACTACTTTCCACAGAAGGTCCAATCTCTGCTCCTCTTAAAATTATTTAATATTCATTTCCTTCTGAAATATCAAGAGATTCAATGTTTTGTCTGATGGTTTACAGAAGATACTGATCCTCGCTTTTATAAATGCTGTTTCAGTTGTTGCAGTGTACCTAGGCACTGGATCCTTTGTTTCAGTTGTTGCAGTGTAACTAGGCACTGGATCCTTTGTTTCAGTTGTTGCAGTGTAACTAGGCACTGGATCCTTTGTTTCAGTTGTTGCAGTGTAACTAGGCACTGGATCCTTTGTTTCAGTTGTTGCAGTGTAACTAGGCACTGGATCCTTTGTTTCAGTTGTTGCAGTGTAACTAGGCACTGGATCCTTTGTTTCAGTTGTTGCAGTGTAACTAGGCACTGGATCCTTTGTTTCAGTTGTTGCAGTGTAACTAGGCACTGGATCCTTTGTTTCAGTTGTTGCAGTGTAACTAGGCACTGGATCCTTTGTTTCAGTTGTTGCAGTGTAACTAGGCACTGGATCCTTTGTTTCAGTTGTTGCAGTGTAACTAGGCACTGGATCCTTTGTTTCAGTTGTTGCAGTGTAACTAGGCACTGGATCCTTTGTTTCAGTTGTTGCAGTGTAACTAGGCACTGGATCCTTTGTTTCAGTTGTTGCAGTGTAACTAGGCACTGGATCCTTTGTTTCAGTTGTTGCAGTGTAACTAGGCACTGGATCCTTTCTCTTTAATCCTTATTACGACTTGTAGTCTACATGCGTGTAGCACCTGGTCGTAACTAAGTCAGCAAACAAAGCACTCAGCAGGGCAGAGCAAGGGCAAGGCAATCAAGCAGGGGTAGACTTCTGTACCATTGTATTCGGTCACCAATATATACGCTATATATAGAATGAAATGGTATTATTCAGAGCCACAAAACATGAGTGATCACGACCAGTTTCTGTGGAAGTCTGCCACTCAGCCGGGTAAGCTGAAGTGACGTCACCGTGGCTGAAGTGACGTCACCGTGGCTGAAGTGACGTCACCGTGGCTGAAGTAGCCGACTTCCAGGTGACTGGTGACTTGAACCGGACAATAAGCACAAAGTGGGGACCCAGAACTGCTACACTCTGAATTGCCAGTTCAGTGACGAACGTTGCATAAAATGTAACATCCTCGGGGCAGGCCACATCCCTGGCCACATCCCTGACATTATCATTGCAATAATGCACATTCCATGAAATGTATTCAGTCCATTCAATGTTCTTACATTGTGGTCAACATTATCTGCCACATTCTGGACAAAATGGTCAGAGGTTAGTCCTGGGATATCTGTTCCTTGTGAGGCTGCTGTACACATCACCAACTTCATCACCTCTGAATATGACAAGCAGACATCATGCTTGTCTGCAGAGCCAGCAGAAACTTTGATTCAAAATGGTTGGCCAGTTCAACTGCTGAAGCTAGACAAATCTGAACTTATTCAGTATAATTGTTCCATATAACTAATGCAGTAATTATGAATATCATATTGATTTTACCATGATGATAACTTTGTTGCTGAAATCATCCTCTATCTTCTCTTTCATATAATTCACACTGTAAGAATCTTCACAGAACTCTTCACTTGTTTGCCAGATTAATCACTGTTATCTGTTCATCATTATTCTTTATGAGGTATTCATCAGTGACTCTCTATCATACTTCTTCTTGGTGTAACTTTATACGTCTACCCACTTGTTTCTGTGTTGATTCCCCAGTAAAACACTGATACATTAAGGGAATATTGCAGAATTGTTGGCAGACGGAGACTGAAGTATGTAGAGCTTTTGTTAATTCAATTCTGCTGCGAACTTTATCAGACAAACTATCCTCCTGATTTTTGTAGATCTTTTCTACAGTAGACTGAAAATCTTTTGTTCCCGCAAGATGGCCACTGTTTTAAACAGTCTTTCTTCTTTCTTCTTCTATGATGGCGAGACAGGTTGAGCACAGAACAAGCAATGCTGACGGAAACTGAACACAGGCTTCTCTGAAGGAAGTACTCACCTAGTTGTGGTTGCAGGGGTCGATTCATAGCTCCTGGCCCCGGCTCTTCACTGGTCGCTACTGGGTCACTCTCCATGCGCCATGAGCTTTATCATACCTCTTCTTAAAGCTATGAATGGATCCTGCCTCCACTGCATCGCTTCCCAAACTATTCCACTTCCTGACCACTCTGTGACTGAAGAAATACTTCCTAACATCCCTGTGATTCATCTGAGTCTTCAACTTCCAACTGTGTCACCTTGTTGCTGTGTCCCATCTCTGGAACATTCTGTCTCTGTCCACCTTGTCAATTCCTCTCAGTATTTTATATGTCGTTATCATGTCCCCCCTATCTCTCCTGTCCTCCAGTGTCGTCAGGTCGATTTCCCTTAACCTCTCCTCGTAGGACATACCCCTTAGCTCCAGGACTAGTCTTCTTGCAAACCTTTCTCTAGTTTCTTTACGTGCTTGGATAGGTGTTGGTTCCAAACTGGTGCTGCATACTCCAATATTGGCCTAACGTACACAGTGTACAGGGTCCTGAACGATTACTTATTAAGATGTCGGAATGCTGTTCTTAGGTTTGCTAGGCTCCCGTTTGCTGCAGCAGTTATTTGTTGATGTGCGCCTCAGGAGATGTGCCTGGTGTTATACTCACCCCAAGATCTTTTTCCTTGAGTGAGGTTTGTAGTCTCTGTCCCCAATCTTCATGACTTTGCACTTGGTGGGGTTGAACTCCAGAAGCCAATTGCTGGACCAGGCTTGCAGCCTGTCCAGATCCCTTTGTAGTTCTGCCTAGTCCTCGTCCGATTGAATTCTTCTCATCAACGTCACATCATCTGCAAACAAGGACACTTCGGAGTCTATTCCTTTCGTCAAGTCGTTCACAAATACCAGAAACAGCACCGGTCCTAGGATTGACCCCTGTGGAACCCCACTCGTCACAGGCGCCCACTCTGACACCTCGCCACGTACCACGTACCTGACAGGTATTCCCTGATCCATTGGAGTGCCTTCCCTGTTATCCCTGCCTAGTCCTCCAGCTTTTGCACTAATCTCTTGTATGGACTGTGTCAAACGCCTTTTTACAGTCCAAGAAAATGCAATCTACCCACCCCTCTCTCTCTTGTCTCACTGCAGTCACCCTGTCATAGAACTCCAGTAGGTTTGTGACACAGGATTTCCCGTCCCTGAAACCGTGTTGGCCGTCGTTGATAAGCTCATTTCTTTCTAGGTGCTCCACCACTCTTCTCCTGATAATCTTCTCCATGACCTTGCATACTATACATATCAGTGACACTGATCAGTAGTTTAGTGCTTCATGTCTGTCTCTTTTTTTAAAAATTGGGACTACATTTGCTGTCTTCCATACATCAGGTAATCTCCCTGTTTTGATAGAAGTGTTGAAAATTTTTGTTAGGGGTACACATAGTGCCTCTGCTCCCTCTCTCAGGACCCATGGAGAGATGTTGTCCGGCCCCATCGCCTTTGAGGTGTCTAGCTCACTCAGCAGCCTCTTCACTTTTTCCTCGGTTGTATGTATTGTGTCCAACACTTGATGGTGTACCCCCCCTCTCCGTCTTTCTGGAGTCCCTTCTGTCTCCTCTGTGAACACTTCTTTGAATCTCATGTTGAGTTCCTCACATATTTTGCGGTCGTTTCTTGTGATTCCTCCTCCTTCCTTCCTTAGCCTGATCACTTGGTCCTTGACCGTTGTTTTCCTCCTGATGTGGCTGTACGACAGTTTTGGGTCGGATTTGGCTTTCGCTGCTATGCCATTTTCATATTGTCGTTGGGCCTCCCTTCTAACCTGTGCATATTCATTTCTGGCTCTACGACTGCTCTCGTTATTCTCCTGGGTACTTTGCCTTCTATACTTCGTACATTCCCTAGCATATTGCGGCCCCAGATTGGGGCACAATGTATATATGTTGAAATATTGTATTTAATTATGTATATTTCCCTTTCTTATAATTTTATATTGCTGATACTATTTTCAATAATAGCTAAATCGTTAATATCTTGCTTTATATTATTATTTGACTTAGCTATATTATCAGGTATGATGTAACATTTACATTATTGTGCTCTTATGTTCGAGAGTGTTGAGTAACTGCCCGAGTTGGCAAACTACCTTGTTAACTACCACTCGCTTGTTTGTGTCAGCCTGTACCTCGCACCGTCCTGGAGTAGCGGGCGAGTCACGTGATCCCACCTGAGCTGGGAGTCTGCCTCTCCTTGCTCGATCTCTCTCCTCTGCTGACCCTCGTTGGAACAACACCTCGCTCTTGTCTCTGCTTGTTTCCTCGTCATTTAGACTCTGTTTGGTAGAGTATGTGTTCGGTGGTGAGACGAAACATACTTCTCTGGACTCTGTGTAACTCTGTTCACAGAGAATAGTCTAGACTTAGTGATTTTCGATGTTTTACTGAGTTGTGTGTCACATTGACACTCTGAGATAACTCAGGTCTCTAACTATAGCTTCTGACCTAATTCGTTGTGTCATCTGTGCACCGTCACAGTCGGGGATTTTGGTTATGCTGAACTTAGATTCAGTATTAAGGGAGTTTTGTGACTATTATGGAGGATCTGCTGATGGTCCCCAGTTAGGGTCGTTATTCTATCTCCTTGTTCCTGACGCTATGTTGCTGTTGCTTGCTATATTGCTGTTCAGCGAGTTGGTCATTTTATTGTTCAAGCAAGCTGTTCTGATAGCCTGTTTGTTATAGAAGTTAGCTTATGAGAAAACGTTTAGTCGGTCACTGTTCGAGTCAAGTCTTAACGAGTTACCTGGAACACACACACACATACACATATTTGTATATATCTTAGTATTATTGTAAATTGCTGACATTGTACCAGATGGTACTTGAGAGCCATTACGATATATGTGCCTTCAGCACAATAATATTGTATATGAGAGAAGTGTACGAGCTAACCTCCTAATTAATATCATAATTAATATCCTGATTATATTTAAATTGATTTACTTTGATACCCTAGACATTTTATCTTTGTTAATAAGCTTATTAAATTCATTTTTTTTGTTAGTACCCTTTCAGTTGAAATCCTATGATACTTTTGAATATGTCGGCTAAGTGGACCAGGATACTGACTACTTGTTGCAAAAACCCAGTAACAGGCTGAATGCTAGAGGGGCATTCCTTTCTAGTGTTCACTGGAGATGTGTATTTCTAATAGGCCCCAAGGGGCCTTTCATATGTGATGTCCTCAATATCTGCACTACTAAAGGTGAATATTAGGTCCAGTCTCGCTGGTTCATCCTCTCCTCTCTCTCTGGTAGTGTCCCTTACGTGTTGGTACATTACGTTTTCCAATACCACCTCCATCATCTTAGCCCTCCACATTTCTTGGCCCCCATGTGGCTCCAAGTTCTCGCAATCGATTTCCTTGTGGTTGAAGTCACCCATGATCAGTAGCTTCGCCCTGCTCGCATGAGCCCTTCTGGCCACTTCAGCCAGTGTGTCAACCATCCCTCTAATACTCTCTTCATACTCTTGCCTTGGCCTCCTGCTGTTCTGTGGTGGGTTATACATCACTGCAATTACCACCTTGAGACCTCCAGACTGAAGCGTTCCTACTATGTAATCTCTTGCTTCTCCTCTGTCTCCTCTCTCCAGCTCATCAAAATCCCATCGGTGTTTCATCAGCAGTGCCACTCCTCCACCCCCTCTGTTCCTTCGGTCTTTCCTCAGGATCTGATATCCCATTGGAAAGATGGCATCTATTATCATACCTGCGAGCTTGGTTTCTGTGAGAGCTATGATGTCTGGTGATGCCTCTTTGACTCTTTCGTGCCACTCCTTCCATTTATTTGTTATTCCGTCAGCGTTGGTGTACCATACCTTCAGTTTCCTCTCCAACACTGTGTTTTGAGGGGTCTGTGGGGGTGTGGGACCTGGCAGTGTACTGCGGGATTCTATAGCGGAGTGTTGGGTGGGGGATTGTGGTTTGTGTTGGGATAGCGTGCTTGGTTGTGGGGTTCTGGGGATGGTTCTGTGTGCTTGGTTGTGGGGTTCTGGGGATGGTTCTGTGTGTGCTTGGTTGTGGGGTTCTGGGGATGGTTCTGTGTGTGCTTGGTTGTGGGGTTCTGGGGATGGTTGTGTGTGCTTGGTTGTGGGGTTCTGGGGATGGTTGTGTGTGCTTGGTTGTGGGGTTCTGAGGATGGTTCTGTGTGTGCTTGGTTGTGGGGTTCTGGGGATGGTTGTGTGTGCTTGGTTGTGGGGTTCTGGGGATGGTTGTGTGTGCTTGGTTGTGGGGTTCTGGGGATGGTTGTGTGTGCTTGGTTGTGGGGTTCTGGGGATGGTTCTGTGTGCTTGGTTGTGGGATTCTAGGGATGGTTGTGTGTGTGCTTGGTTGTGGGGTTCTGGGGATGGTTGTGTGTGTGCTTGGTTGTGGGGTTCTGGGGATGGTTGTGTGTGCTTGGTTGTGGGGTTCTGGGGATGGTTCTGTGTGTGCTTGGTTGTGGGGTTCTGGGGATGGTTGTGTGTGCTTGGTTGTGGGGTTCTGGGGATGGTTGTGTGTGCTTGGTTGTGGGGTTCTGGGGATGGTTGTGTGTGCTTGGTTGTGGGGTTCTGGGGATGGTTGTGTGTGCTTGGTTGTGGGGTTCTGGGGATGGTTGTGTGTGCTTGGTTGTGGGGTTCTGGGGATGGTTCTGTGTGTGCTTGGTTGTGGGGTTCTGGGGATGGTTGTGTGTGCGTGGTTGTGGGGTTCTGGGGATGGTTGTGTGTGCTTGGTTGTGGGGTTCTGGGGATGGTTGTGTGTGCTTGGTTGTGGGGTTCTGGGGATGGTTTGTGTGCGTGGTTGTTGGGTTCTGGGGATGGTTCTGTGTGCTTGGTTGTGGGGTTCTGAAGATGGTTCTGTGTGCTTAGTTGTGGGGTTCTGGGGATGGTTCTGTGTGCTTAGTTGTGGGGTTCTGGGGATGGTTCTGTGTGCTTGGTTGTGGGGTTCTGGGGATGGTTCTGTGTGCTTGGTTGTGGGGTTCTGGGGATGGTTGTGTGTGCGTGGTTGTGGGGTTCTGGGGATGGTTGTGTGTGCTTGGTTGTGGGGTTCTGGGGATGGTTGTGTGTGCTTGGTTGTGGGGTTCTGGGGATGGTTGTGTGTGCGTGGTTGTGGGGTTCTGGGGATGGTTCTGTGTGCTTGGTTGTGGGGTTCTGGGGATGGTTCTGTGTGCGTGGTTGTGGGGTTCTGGGGATGGTTCTGTGTGCTTGGTTGTGGGGTTCTGGGGATGGTTCTGTGTGCTTGGTTGTGGGGTTCTGGGGATGGTTCTGTGTGCTTGGTTGTGGGGTTCTGGGGATGGTTGTGTGTGCGTGGTTGTGGGGTTCTGGGGATGGTTCTGTGTGCTTGGTTGTGGGGTTCTGGGGATGGTTCTGTGTGCTTGGTTGTGGGGTTCTGGGGATGGTTCTGTGTGCGTGGTTGTGGGGTTCTGGGGATGGTTGTGTGTGCTTGGTTGTGGGGTTCTGGGGATGGTTCTGTGTGCTTGTTCTTGTTGCGACTGTTGGAGCTTCCGTCTTTACCTTTAGATCACCACCAATAATATTCTTATTACAGTAATCATATCAGCACTTTTAGTTCAGCAGATTTGTTGTCACCAGGGTTCCCGTCTCCCCGGAGTGCAAGTGTTGTCACCAGTGTTCCCGTCTCCCCGGAGTGCAAGTGTTGTCACCAGTGTTCCCGTCTCCCCGGAGTGCAAGTGTTGGCACCAGTGTTCCCGTCTCCCGGAGTGCAAGTGTTGTCACCAGTGTTCCCGTCTCCCGGAGTGCAAGTGTTGTCACCAGTGTTCCCGTCTCCCGGAGTGCAAGTGTTGTCACCAGTGTTCCCGTCTCCCCGGAGTGCAAGTGTTGTCACCAGTGTTCCCGTCTCCCCGGAGTGCAAGTGTTGTCACCAGTGTTCCCGTCTCCCCGGAGTGCAAGTGTTGTCACCAGTGTTCCCGTCTCCCGGAGTGCAAGTGTTGTCACCAGTGTTCCCGTCTCCCGGAGTGCAAGTGTTGTCACCAGTGTTCCCGTCTTCCCGGAGTGCAAGTGTTGTCACCAGTGTTCCCGTCTCCCGGAGTGCAAGTGTTGTCACCAGTGTTCCCGTCTTCCCGGAGTGCAAGTGTTGTCACCAGTGTTCCCGTCTCCCGGAGTGCAAGTGTTGTCACCAGTGTTCCCGTCTCCCGGAGTGCAAGTGTTGTCACCAGTGTTCCCGTCTTCCCGGAGTGCAAGTGTTGTCACCAGTGTTCCCGTCTCCCCGGAGTGCAAGTGTTGTCACCAGTGTTCCCGTCTTCCCGGAGTGCAAGTGTTGTCACCAGTGTTCCCGTCTCCCCGGAGTGCAAGTGTTGTCACCAGTGTTCCCGTCTCCCCGGAGTGCAAGTGTTGTCACCAGTGTTCCCGTCTCCCGGAGTGCAAGTGTTGTCACCAGTGTTCCCGTCTTCCCGGAGTGCAAGTGTTGTCACCAGTGTTCCCGTCTCCCCGGAGTGCAAGTGTTGTCACCAGTGTTCCCGTCTCCCCGGAGTGCAAGTGTTGTCACCAGTGTTCCCGTCTCCCCGGAGTGCAAGTGTTGTCACCAGTGTTCCCGTCTTCCCGGAGTGCAAGTGTTGTCACCAGTGTTCCCGTCTCCCCGGAGTGCAAGTGTTGTCACCAGTGTTCCCGTCTTCCCGGAGTGCAAGTGTTGTCACCAGTGTTCCCGTCTCCCGGAGTGCAAGTGTTGTCACCAGTGTTCCCGTCTCCCCGGAGTGCAAGTGTTGTCACCAGTGTTCCCGTCTCCCCGGAGTGCAAGTGTTGTCACCAGTGTTCCCGTCTTCCCGGAGTGCAAGTGTTGTCACCAGTGTTCCCGTCTCCCGGAGTGCAAGTGTTGTCACCAGTGTTCCCGTCTCCCGGAGTGCAAGTGTTGTCACCAGTGTTCCCGTCTCCCGGAGTGCAAGTGTTGTCACCAGTGTTCCCGTCTTCCCGGAGTGCAAGTGTTGTCACCAGTGTTCCCGTCTCCCGGAGTGCAAGTGTTGTCACCAGTGTTCCCGTCTCCCGGAGTGCAAGTGTTGTCACCAGTGTTCCGTCTCCCGGAGTGCAAGTGTTGTCACCAGTGTTCCCGTCTCCCCGGAGTGCAAGTGTTGTCACCAGTGTTCCCGTCTCCCGGAGTGCAAGTGTTGTCACCAGTGTTCCCGTCTCCCGGAGTGCAAGTGTTGTCACCAGTGTTCCCGTCTCCCCGGAGTGCAAGTGTTGTCACCAGTGTTCCCGTCTCCCGGAGTGCAAGTGTTGTCACCAGTGTTCCCGTCTCCCCGGAGTGCAAGTGTTGGCACCAGTGTTCCCGTCTCCCCGGAGTGCAAGCGTTGTCACCAGTGTTCCCGTCTCCCGGAGTGCAAGTGTTGTCACCAGTGTTCCCGTCTCCCCGGAGTGCAAGTGTTGTCACCAGTGTTCCCGTCTCCCGGAGTGCAAGTGTTGTCACCAGTGTTCCCGTCTCCCGGAGTGCAAGTGTTGTCACCAGTGTTCCCGTCTCCCCGGAGTGCAAGTGTTGGCACCAGTGTTCCCGTCTCCCGGAGTGCAAGTGTTGTCACCAGTGTTCCCGTCTCCCCGGAGTGCAAGTGTTGTCACCAGTGTTCCCGTCTCCCCGGAGTGCAAGTGTTGGCACCAGTGTTCCCGTCTCCCCGGAGTGCAAGTGTTGTCACCAGTGTTCCCGTCTCCCGGAGTGCAAGTGTTGTCACCAGTGTTCCTGTCTCCCGGAGTGCAAGTGTTGTCACCAGTGTTCCCGTCTCCCCGGAGTGCAAGTGTTGGCACCAGTGTTCCCGTCTCCCCGGAGTGCAAGTGTGGGCACCAGTGTTCCCGTCTCCCGGAGTGCAAGTGTTGGCACCAGTGTTCCCGTCTCCCGGAGTGCAAGTGTTGGCACCAGTGTTCCCGTCTCCCGGAGTGCATGTGTTGTCACCAGTGTTCCCGTCTCCCCGGAGTGCAAGTGTTGTCACCAGTGTTCCCGTCTCCCCGGAGTGCAAGTGTTGTCACCAGTGTTCCCGTCTCCCCGGAGTGCAAGTGTTGTCACCAGTGTTCCCGTCTTCCCGGAGTGCAAGTGTTGTCACCAGTGTTCCCGTCTTCCCGGAGTGCAAGTGTTGTCACCAGTGTTCCCGTCTCCCCGGAGTGCAAGTGTTGTCACCAGTGTTCCCGTCTCCCCGGAGAGCAAGTGTTGTCACCAGTGTTCCCGTCTCCCCGGAGTGCAAGTGTTGTCACCAGTGTTCCCGTCTCCCCGGAGTGCAAGTGTTGTCACCAGTGTTCCCGTCTCCCCGGAGAGCAAGTGTTGTCACCAGTGTTCCCGTCTCCCCGGAGTGCAAGTGTTGGCAGTGCGGTGGTCGGAGAGGTTATGTAACGCAGTTATCCATGTCTGTAAAGTATTTAACACTCTCCACTGACAACTTCTTGCCTGGGCTTTTAAATGAAGTTAGATGAACAGGTTCCTCAAAAAGCTTTAATACAGCTTTACAAATTATAACCTGAAAGGTTTTCCGCTTCAGGTGGTAACACTGCTCTGACTTATGGATTGTATCTACAAAAGATGAATTAACATTGACGATTACTGTACGTCTGTGCCGTTCACAATTCGAGTAAATTAAGAAAATTACTAACACTGAAGCTGTTGTTAGTTCAGTGGGCTGCGCAAGATGTGTGCAAATAAATATTTATTGATGAAAATATTGTTTTTATGCTGTAAAATGTTCAGTCTCCACATCAAAAAAGGATTCGAAGCCACTTGTGAACTGTAGGAAGTTCAATTTGCCTTACATTATTAGCCATAAAATTACAACACCGAGACAGAAATATTATGGAGCTAATCTGTGACTGTCATGTGTCAATCATACATGTAATATCTCAACAGAAACAGAAAAAAAATGTGGGGCTGACCTGTCGATGTGTTCTGGGAGTAGAGCTGAAGTGAGGGCTGAGTGTGCGCCTGCGCAGGCGCCAGGTAGACAGCGCCGGTGCAGTGACGTCCAAGTTGCTCCACCATCAGAGCTGCTCTCCACATCCACCTCACTCACCTCGCCTCCGCACTCAAGATTCACTCGCGCCTGTGTACATCAACACATTATTCTCATCTTATTAATACTACACATACTATTTTACAGCGTTTAATGTACTGGCTCACAGCTATTATCCACCCTAAACTATTTCGCAGGGCCTTGGTGGCCTGGTGGCTAAAGCTCTCGCTTCACACGGCGAGGGTCTGGGTTCGATTCCCATCGTGTTTCTTTACACCTGTTGTATATGTTCACCCATCAATAAAATGGGTACCTGGGTATTAGTCGACTGGTGTGGGTCGCATCCTGGAACACTGACCTAATTTGCCCGAAATGCTCTGCATAACAATAGGCTTTTATATATTAGTGTGACTGTTGTCAGCTATGGTCTGTATACCTTGTACTTGTAGTAAATAAAGATATTATTATATTATTAATATTATTATTATTATTATTATTTTCAAAGCCTGGGTTTACATTAGGTATATGGGCAACTCTGTGTATGTGACCCGTAATAATGAACTAACTCCCAGATCCCTGTTTACTGTTAGGTCAACAGGGGCAACAGGTGAAAAGAAACTTGTCTATATGAATGTTGCTTTCATGGTGCTGCAACTAGTCGTTATATGGGAAACTAGCGGTGATGATACCACTGTTGGTGCTACCACTGTTGGTGCTACCACTGTTGGTGCTAATGTTGGGGCTGTTACTGTTGGTTCTATCACTGTTGGTACTAATGTCGGTGCTACCACTGTTGGTACTGTGATAAATGGTTTTAAAAACCGATAAGTTGAAGATTGAGACACTATTGCAACATATGGGAATCTTTATTAAGGAAACGTTTCGCCACACCGTGGCTTCTTCAGTCCAATACAAAGCAGGACTGGGCGAGGCGAGGGAACATCAGGCAGTCGTGTGTCACAACAGCTGCCTCCCGAACCGAGCTCGGACCGGCGTGTCTCCGTGTCCCTTCCGTGGAATGCGCTAGGCTGCGTGGGCGTGTGTAGTTCTCGGGGGGGTGGGGGCGGGGGGCGTGGGCGACGGCAATGGCGACAAAAAGCCAGCAGCCTGCCCAACAACCTCAGCCTCCTGCTCTCCCGGCTCACTGAAAGAAGCCCACCTCGGCGGTTATATAAATTAGATTCATGTATAATGAACAGCATTTGTGAGGAATTTAAAGCAATGCTTTGACGTTACTCATAAATTTCACTTGAGATGTGACTTGAAAAAATCTTCGCTACACTCCCAGTCTCATCGTGCTGGGTTAGGTGTCAGGTTATATGTGAGGTGATAAATCACACCTTCTTTCATAGGTTTAAATATAGAGTTTTAAGAAAAGCCTTCGGGTTGTCGCCATTGCCAAGCGGTGAGAGGAGCGAATCTCATTGCTGGGGTCCAGGGAATAAACCCTGGACTTTAATATAAACAAACTTTGCTTTTTTTTTTTTTTTAAATTTGCCAGATTCCATGTTTCCTTTCAAAGCAAAGGTTTAAAAGAAACAGGCCTATTGATGGAAACACACAGGTCTTCCAAACAATGATTGACACATAGTCAAACGTACATATTTTAAAAAAATCCGTTAGTCATTCTGTAGGAGTGACTGAACACATCGATTCCAGGCTGAGGGACTAATTACTTCAAACTTCTCCTCTCCTTACCCATCTCTGCTTTGTATTGGACTGATGAAGCCACTGTGTGGCGAAACGTTTCCTTAATAAACATTTCCATATGTTGGTAAATTAGACACATATGCAACACTTGGGTATCTATATTGAGGAAACGTTTCGCCGCACAGTGGCTTCATCAGTCCATACAAAGGAGAATCGTGAAGAACAGGAGGAGTGTGAGGTTGTCAGGCCCTCAATCTTGAGACGATGTTGTCAGTCCATCAATCTTGAATAGAATAACAGCATATGAGCAGAGGAACCTTATATACTGTAGACAGGAGAGGTGCAGCAGTTGTAGGAGGTGTCACATTTGTTCAATGTGGAGTAGGTCGTGCCCAAGGAATAGGCAAGTGAAGAAATCCCTGTATTAAGATACCAAGATGTTGCAGTGTCAGACAGGATGTGAATGAATGGTTCAGAGAACCGACGAGTTGGTAAATTAGACACATATGCAACACTTGGGTATCTTTATGTGTCTAATTTACCAACTCGTCGGTTCTCTGAACCATTCATTCACATCCTGTCTGACACTGCAACATCTTGGTATCTTAATACAGGGATTTCTTCGCTTGCCTATTCCTTGGGCACGACCTACTTCCACATTGAACAAATGTGACACCTCCTACAACTGCTGCACCTCTCCTGTCTACAGTATATAAGCTTCCTCTGCTCATATGCTGTTATTCTATTCAAGATTGATGGACTGACAACATCGTCTCAAGATTGAGGGACTGACAACCTCACACTCCTCCTGTTCTTCACGATTGTCCTTTGTATGGACTGATGAAGACACTGTGTGGCGAAACGTTCCCTCAATAAAGATACCCAAGTGTTGCATATGTGTCTAATTTACCAACTCGTCGGTTCTCTGAACCATTCATTCACATTCCCATATGTTGCATAAGTGTCTCAATCTTCAACTGTTGGTACTAATGTTGTTGGTGCTACCACTGTTGGTACTAATGTTGGTGATATTACTGTTTGTAATAATGTTGGTGTTACCACTGTTGGTACTAATGTTGGTTCTATTACTGTTTGTAATAATGTTGGTGTTACCACTGTTGGTACTAATGTTGGTTCTATTACTGTTGGTACTAAAGTTGGTGCTACCACTGTTGGTACTAATGTTGGTGCTATTACTGTTTGTAATAATGTTGGTGTTACCACTGTTGGTACTAATGTTGGTTCTATTACTGTTTGTAATAATGTTGGTGTTACCACTGTTGGTACTAATGTTGGTGCTATCACTGTTGGTACTAAAGTTGGTGCTATCACTGTTGGTACTAATGTTGGTGCTATCACTGTTGGTACTAATGTTGGTTCTATCACTGTTTGTAATAATGTTTGTGTTACCATTGTTGGTACTAATGTTGGTGCTATCACTGTTGGTACTAATGTTGGTGTTACTACTGTTGGTACTAATTTTAGTACCATCACTGTTGGTACTAATGTTGTTGGTGCTACCACTGTTGGTAATAATGTTGTTGGTGCTACCACTGTTAGTACTAATGTTGGTGCTACCACTGTTGGTACTAATCTTGGCGCTATCACTGTTGGTACTAATGTTGTTGGTGTTACCACTGTTGGTACTAATGTTGGTGCTACCACTGTTGGTACTAATGTTGTTGGTGCTACCACTGTTGGAACTAATGTTGGTGCTACCACTGTTGGTACTAATGTTGGTGCTACCACTGTCGGTACTAATGCTGGTGCTACCACTGTTAGTTCTAATGTTGGTGCTATCACTGTTGGTACTAATGTTGTTGGTGCTCTCACTGTTGGTACTAATGTTGTTGGTGCTCTCACTGTTGGTACTAATGTTTTTAGTGTTAAAGCTGTTGATACTAATGCTGTTGGTGTTACCACTGTTGGTACTAATGTTGATGGTGTTACCACTGTTGGTACTAATGTTATTGGTGTTACCACTGTTGGTACTAATGTTGGTGTTACCACTGTTGGTACTAATGTTGTTAGTGTTACCACTGTTGGTACTAATGTTGTTGGTGCTACCACTGTTGGAACTAATGTTATTAGTGTTACAACTGTTGGTACTAATGTTGTTAGTGTTACCACTGTTGGTAATAATGTTGTTAGTGTTACCACTGTTGGTACTAATGTTGTTAGTGTTACCACTGTTGGTACTAATGTTGTTGGTGCTGCCATTGTTGTTGCTACTAATGCTACCACATATACAACACCTACCAGTGATCGTAATAATAATAATAATAATAATAATAATAATAATAATAATAATAATAATAATAATATTTATATTTCTATTGTTATTATTACATGAGCTACAGCTTTCTTTGCAAGAAACATCACTATAGATGGCAGCACTGAGCTGGAAGAAGTGTTGAGGTTGTGATGGCAGCACTGAGCTGGAAGAAGTGTTGAGGTTGTGGTGGCAGCACTGAGCTGGAAGAAGTGTTGAGGTTGTGATGGCAGTACTGAGCTGGAAGAAGTGTTGAGGTTGTGGTGGCAGCACTGAGCTGGAAGAAGTGTTGAGGTTGAGGTGGCAGCACTGAGCTGGAAGAAGTGTTGAGGTTGTGATGGCAGCACTGAGCTGGAAGAAGTGTTGAGGTTGTGGTGGCAGCACTGAGCTGGAAGAAGTGTTGAGGTTGTGGTGGCAGCACTGAGCTGGAAGAAGTGTTGAGGTTGTGGTAGCAGCACTGAGCTGGAAGAAGTGTTGAGGTTGTGGTGGCAGCACTGAGCTGGAAGAAGTGTTGAGGTTGTGGTGGCAGCACTGAGCTGGAAGAAGTATTGAGGTTGTGGTGGCAGCACTGAGCTGGAAGAAGTGTTGAGGTTGTGATGGCAGCACTGAGCTGGAAGAAGTATTGAGGTTGTGGTGGCAGCACTGAGCTGGAAGAAGTGTTGAGGTTGTGATGGCAGCACTGAGCTGGAAGAAGTATTGAGGTTGTGGTGGAGCACTGAGCTGGAAGAAGTGTTGAGGTTGTGGTGGCAGCACTGACCTGGAAGAAGTATTGAGGTTGTGATGGCAGCACTGAGCTGGAAGAAGTATTGAGGTTGTGATGGCAGCACTGAGCTGGAAGAAGTATTGAGGTTGTGGTGGCAGCACTGAGCTGGAAGAAGTGTTGAGGTTGTGATGGCAGCACTGAGCTGGAAGAAGTGTTGAGGTTGTGATGGCAGCACTGAGCTGGAAGAAGTGTTGAGGTTGTGGTGGCAGCACTGAGCTGGAAGAAGTGTTGAGGTTGTGGTGGCAGCACTGAGCTGAAAGAAGTGTTGAGGTTGTGGTGGCAGCACTGAGCTGGAAGAAGTGTTGAGGTTGTGATGGCAGTACTGAGCTGGAAGAGTTAGTTCCATTTGTCCTAGGCATGTCTTTAGACACTAGGCCTGTTGTATGTAGTGTGTGTGTGTTTGTAACGAAACACTTCGAATTTTGCCCGCCGTTGAACCGGGCCTGTGCGTGAAGCAAAGCGCTTTCCACATGCCATCGGGTGTGTTGAGGTTGTGGTGGCAGCACTGACCTGGAAGAAGTGTTGAGGTTGTGATGGCAGCACTGACCTGGAAGAAGTGTTGAGGTTGTGATGGCAGCACTGACCTGGAAGAAGTGTTGAGGTAGTGATGGCAGCCATGGTAACAGTCTGAGGAATTCCAGCAGCCACACGTCCAGTTCCTTCTTTCCAGGACCCTTCTGCTCCACACAGAACCTGAAGTGATGGTAACCTACAGTGATGGGTCCTTACAGTAATAGGAAACTACAGAAATTGGAACCTAAGTAATGAGAACTTACAGTGATGGGAACCTGCAGTGATGGAAACGTAGAGTGATGGGTACTTGCAGTGACAGGAACCTAAAGTGATGGTAACCTACATTGATGGGAACCAGACTGATGGGAACCTACAATGATTGGAATCTAGAGTGATGAAACCTACAGTGATGAAAACCTACAGTGATGGGAACCTGCAGTGTTATAAACTTACAGTGATGGAACCTACAGTGACGGGAATTAACAGTGATGAGAACCTACAGTGATGGAAACTTAGTGTCGGGAACCTAGTGATGGAACCTGCAGTGATGGGAACCTCGGTGATGGGAACTTACAGTGATGGGAACCTACAGTGACAGAAACCTACAGTGATGGAACCTACAGTGATGTGAACCTAGTGATGGAAACCTGCGGTGATGGGAACCTGAACTGATTGGTAATTTCAGTGATTGGAACTTGCGGTGATGGAACCTACAGCGATGCGTAGCTACAGTGTCGGAAACCTGCAGTGATGGGAATCTAGACTGATGGGATTCCACAATGATGGTCCATACAATAATATGAGCCTACATTGATGGGAACCTAAGTGATGAGAACTTACAGTGATGGGAACCTGCAGCGATGGAAACGTAGAGTGATATGTACTTGCAGTGATAGGAACCTACAGTGATGGGAACCAGACTGATGAAACCTACAGCGATGGAATCTATAGTGATGGGAACCTACGGTGATAGGAACCTACAGTGATTGGAATCTACAGTGATGAAAGCCTACAGTGATGGGAACCTGCAGAGATAAAACCTACAATGATGGAACCGATAGTGATGGGAACCTAGAGTGATGAAACCCTACAGTGATGGAATGTACAGTGATGGAACTTACAGTGACAGGAAATTGCAATGATGGGAATCTGCAGTGATGGAACTTACAGTAATAGGAACCTTCATTGATTTAAAATGCATCGGTGGGAACCTGAAGTGATGGGAACCTGAAGTGATGAGTAAAGCAGTGTTGGAACCTACATTGATGGGAGCTTGAAGTGTTGGGAACCTACAATAATGCGAACCTACAGTTTAGGAACCTGTAGTGACGGAACCTACAGTGATGGAACCTACAGTGATGGAAATCTAGTGATGAGAACCTACAGTGATGGAAACCTACAGAGATGGAAACCTGCAATGATGGGAACCTGCCGTGATAGCCCCTGCAATACTGGAACTTATAGTGATGAGAACCTGCACTGATGGGAACTTAAAGTAATGGGAACGTACAGTGATGGAACGTAAAGTGATGGGAACATACAGTGATGGGAACATACAGTGATGGAACGTACAGTCATGGAACCTACAGTAATGGGAACCTACAGTGATGGGACCCGACGCTGATGGGAATCTACAGTGATGGCAACCTACAGTGATGGTAACCTACAGTGATGGGACCCTACAGTGATGAGAATCTACAGTGATGGGAATCTACAGTGATGGGAATATACAACGATGGGAACATACAGTGATGGGAACATACAGTGATGGGAACATACAGTGATGGGAACCTACAGTAATGGAACCTACAGTGATGAGACCCTACAGTGATATGACCTTCAGTGAACAGTGATGGGAACCCACAGTGATGGGACCCTAGAGTAATGTAATCTCCAGTGATAGGGACCTACAGTGATGGTAGCATGCATTGATGGGAACGTGAAGTGATGGAACCTGCAGTGATGGAACCTATAATGATGGACCTACACTGATGGGAATCTACACTGATGGGAACCTACACTGATGGGAACCTACACTGATGGGAACCTACACTGATGGGAACCACCAGTATTGGGATCTTATAGTGACAGAATTTGGTAGACTCGAACCTATCTGATATTATTCTGACGCCAAATGACTTCGAAAAGGCGATAAATGACATGGCCATGCACTCTGCTCCAGGCCCTGACTCATGGAACTCCGTGTTCATCAAGAACATCCTATGGAGAGGGAGCATGGACACAGGGGTTGTTCCACATCTGCTAAAAACAACAGACATAGCCCCACTACACAAAGGGGGCAGTAAAGCTCCTGTTTGTCCCAGCTACTGGACCACTATGACAAGGTCATGGATGCTCCAGAAGACAAACAGAATGCAGATGTTATATACACAGACTTTGCAAAAGCTTTTGACAAGTGTGACCATGGTGTGATAGCACACAAAATGTGTGAAAAAGGAATAACAGGAAAAGTTGGTAGATGGATCTATAATTTCCTAACAAATAGAACACAAAGAGTAGTAGTCAACAGAGTAAAGTCTGAGGCGGCTACGGTGAAAAGCTCTGTTTCACAAGGCACAGTACTCACTCCCATCTTGTTCCTCATCCTTATATCTGACATAGACAGTTCAGAGTCTTCCTTTGCAGATGACACCCGAATTTGCATGACAGTGTCCTCCACTGAAGACACCGCAAGACTCCAGGCAGACATCAACCAAATCTTTAAATGGGCTGCAGAAAACAATATGAAGTTCAATGATGAGAAATTTCAATTTCTCCGATATGGAAAACTTGAGGAAATCAAAACTATATCGGATTATAAACAAATTTCAACCACACAATAGAGCGAAAAACTAATGTAAAAGACCTGGGAGTGATCATGTCATAGGATCTCACCTTCAAAGACCATAACATTGTATCAATCACATCTGCTAGAAAAATGACAGGATGGATAATGAGAACCTTCAAAACTAGGGATGCCAAGCCTATGTTGACACTCTTTAGGACGCTTGTTCTATCTAGGCTGGAATACTGCTGCACACTAACTGCACCTTTCAAGGCAGGTGAAATTACTGATCTAGAAAATGTACAGAGAACCTTCACGGCACACATAACTGCAATAAACCATATTAATTACTGGGAACGCTTGAAGTTTCTCAACCTGTACTCCCTAGAACGCAGGCGGGAGAGATACATGATTATAAACACTTGGAAAATCCTAGAGGGATTAGTAAAAAACTTACACACAAAACTCACTTCCTATGAAAGCAAAAGACTCGGTAGACGATGCAACATCCCCCCAATGAAAAGCAGGGGCCACTAGCACGATAAGAGACAACACAATAAGTGTCAGGGGCCCAAGACTGTTCAACTGCCTTCCAGCATACATAAGGGGGATTACCAATAGACCCCTGACTGTCTTCAAGAAGGCGTTGGACAGGCACCTAAAGTCAGTACCTTACCAGCCGGGCTGTGGTTCGTACGTCGGGTTGCGTGCGGCCAACAGTAACAGCCTGGTTGATCAGGTCCTGAGCCACCATGAGGCCTGGTCACAGACCGGGCCGCGGGGGCGTTGACCCCTGAAAACATCTCCAGGTATACTCCAGGTATACAGTGGTGGAACCTACAGTGATGTAACATCCAGTGATGGGGGACCTACTGTGATGGGAACCTACAGTGTTGGGACCCAACTTTAATGTAGCCTTCAGTGATGGGAAGGGAACCCGCAGTGACACCCTGCAGTGGTGGAAACATGGATTGATGGGAAGGGAACCCACAGTGACAGAACCTGCAGTGGTGGGAACATGAATTGATGGGAACCTTCAATGATGGGAACCTCCAGTGATGGGAGCTTAGTGATGGGAACCTCCAGTGATGGGAGCTTAGTGATGGGAACCTACAGTGATGGAACCCAGTGATGGGAACCTACAGTGATGGAACCTTCAATGATGGGAACCTACAATGATGGAACCTACAGTGATGGAACCAACAATGATGGGAACCTACAGTGATGGAATCTAGAGTGATTGCAGACTACAGTGATGGAAACCTACAGTGATGGGAACCTACAATGATGGAGCCTACAGTGATGGAAACTACAGTGATGAAACCTAGTGATGGAACCTACAGTGATGGGAACCTGCAGGGATGGAACCTAGAGTGATAGAACCTTGAGCTGTGGAACCTAGAGTGAAGGAACCTACAGTCATAGGAACTTATGGTGATGGGAACATCCAATAATGGAACTTACAGTGATGGAAACTTTCAATTAAAGGATCCTACAGTGATGGGAACCTACACAGCCTGCAGTGATGGAACCTAGTGATGGGAACCTGCAGTGATTTGAACCTACAGTGATGAGAACCTACATTAATGTAACCTCCAGTGATAGAATCTAGAGTGGTGGAACATTCTGATGGAACCTACAGTGATGGGGAACCTTCTGTGATGGGAAACTACACTGATGGGAACCTACAGTGATGGAAAACTACACTGATGGGAACTTACAGTGATGGAAAACTACACTGATGGGAACCTACAGTGATGGGAACCTAGTGATTTGAATCTACAGTGATGGGATCCTCCAGTGATGAGACCCTACAGGGATGTACCCTCCAGTGATGGGAACCTACAGTGATTGGAATCTATACAGCCTGCAGTGATGCAGATAAAGAAACCGAGGCAGTGTTAGGTTACAGTAGCTAGAACACTGGAGTATACCTGGAGAGGGTTTCGGGGGTCAACGCCCCCGCGGCCCGGTCAGAGGCTGTTACTGCTGGCCTCAAGCAAACTGACGTACGAACCACAGCCTGGCTGGTCAGGTACTGACTTTAGGTGCCTGTCCAACGCCTTCTTGAAGACAGCCAGGGGTCTATTGGTAATCCCCCTTATGTATGTTGGGAGGCAGTTGAACAGTCTTGGGCCCCGGACACTTATTGTGTTGTCTCTCAGTGTACTCGTGGCACCCCTGCTTTTCATTGGGGGAAAGTTGCATCTCCTGCCGAGTCTTTTGCTTTCAAAGGGAGTGATTTTCGTGTGCAAGTTTGGTACCAATCCCTCTAGCATTTTCCAAGTGTATATTATCATGCATCATTCTCACATGCATTCCAGGAAATACAAATCAAGGGACTTCAACCGTTTCCAGTAATGTTAGGGATTTAGAATTCCTAGGAATAAAAATGAACTGTATTTAAGCAACTTAGCTTATTGATGAATCGACGACTTTGCAGCCATTCCCGACATCATTATAGAGGAGACATCCTTTCCAACCCCTTGGGCTGTCAAATTAAATGGTATTAGTATTAAAATTAATTTCCCCTGAGGAGCGTATTTCCATATAGTCAGTCAGTGTACGGACTGAACTGATACTCACAGGTTTTGGGCTGAACGTCCGCGTATGACTGGGTGAATGTGTTCCTAACTGCGCAGTTGTTTGAACATCTAAATGTCTGAGCAGACTTACCTGGGTATTTGTATTGGACCTTAATTCACACCCGGAGAACACTGTCTTGACTGAAGCACGTCGCTGATGAGTCAGCGTCCTAATCTGATGGTGTTACACTCACTATTGTCTCTATACGTTCTTCAATCCTTGTCTTTTTACAATAGTTACTACCAGAAGCTGTGCACACTTCTCTCTAATATACCGCTATTTTATGGTAAATTATCACTAAACGCGCTGGAACAGAGTTCTTATCCGATTTCCCGGCGTTAGTGGAGATTGATAAGAAGTCGGACACGCACGATAAAGGACCCTATGTTAGATCAATGTCCGCATCCCGAAAGTCCTCTCTCTTTGGTTTCTTAAGACAATCTGACGCCCTCCTGCGCTCCTGGCCCCAGTTTGCTTGTTATTGCTGACCTAAGCACAATTTCTCACTTGGTAAATCTACAGAAAGCCACGCAGAATGCTTGAGGCTTAGGCGACTGTGTATGTATCTTTAACATCATGATAAAGTGGGTGTAGAATGTCCATAGTTTTCCTACTGCCGTAAGAGAGTGATTTTCAATCATTAACTCACACTCTTTGCAACACTGGTCAGCCATGACGTGTCTTACTGTTACTAATTAAGTTGTTGACCAGGAAGCCGGCAAGACATGTCTGGCCCTTTCTAAGGGCTGGGCCCTTGAAAGGGCTGAAGGGGGCTGATACCCCCTCCCCTCTCCCGGAGAAATTTCTCCACAAGTAATTTAGGTGCCTTATCGTACTTATGTGTGCCGTGAAAGTTCTTAGTATACTCACCAGGTCAGCAATTTCGCCAGCCTTGAAGGAGGCCGTTAGTTTATAGCAGTAGTACTCCAGCCTAGAGAGAACAAGCGATTTGAAGAAAATCATCATGGGCTTGGCGTCCCTAGTGTTAGGTTACTGTACCTGGTACAAGTGTTAGGTTATAGTACCTGGGACAAGTGTCAGGTTACAGTACCTGGTACAAGTGTTAGGTTATAGTACCTGGGAAAAGTGTCAGGTTACAGTACCTGGTACAAGTGTTAGGTTATAGTACCTGGGAAAAGTGTCAGGTTACAGTACCTGGTACAAGTGTTAGGTTGCAGTACCTGGGACAAGTGTCAGATTACAGTACCTGGTACAAGTGTTAGGTTGCAGTACCTGGAACAAGTGTCAGGTTACAGTACCTGGTACAAGTGTTAGGTTACAGTACCTGGTACAAGTGTCAGGTTACAGTACCTGGTACATGTGTCAGGTTAGAGTACCTGGGACAAGTGTCAGGTTACAGTACCTGGTACAAGTGTCAGGTTACAGTGCCTGGTACAAGTGTCAGGTTACAGTACCTCGGACAAGTGTAAATTTACAATACTTACAGTAGTGTTGATTGTACAGCAGCTGCTACAATGTTTGATTCATATTAACTACCTTAGATTTTCAATACCGTGAGTGGTATACTGAGACCGTAACACTGTTTAGATAAACTGACCTTAGGTTAGGTAAGATTTTGTCAGGAAACAGGACAAGTGTTTCCTGACGCGGGTCTTATTCATATGATGACCCACAGCTGCAGGTTTTTGTCATCTGACCGAGACCTTCCGCTGACGTAAAGGTCAACCTCTTTAAAAATTAGCGAAACTTCGTAGTATCTGAACAGATCTACACCCACACCCTTCTAGGTGGGTGCCTTGTGCTAATGAAGGGCTCTTAATCCAAGGAATTGGAGCTACACTCCTATTTCTTGTATCAAATCTGATTACCTGCGTCACGATTACGGGTTTAGAATTCCCGTCAGTAAAATACAGTGTTACCTCTCATATCCGAACTATATGGGCCGAAACCAGTTCGGAAACACCGAGTTTCCGGATACGTGAGGAAAATGCGCATCCGTACCGTCATATCGCCATCGGCGACGGCGTTGTAAGTTTAAAAAACGAGTCCAGCGCCGTCTGGCGGTGGGACCAGACACTCTAGGCTCGAATTTTTCTGCAGCCATTTTAAGTTGAGCGCCACGAACCATCATACCACTACCACGTTGTTGTAGGTACCACTACCACGTTGTAGATACCACTACCACGTTGTTGTAGGTACCACTACCACGTTGTTGTAGGTACCACTACCACGTTGTTGTAGGTACCACTACCACGTTGTTGTAGGTACCACTACCACGTTGTTGTATGTACCACTACCACGTTGTTGTAGGTACCACTACCACGTTGTTGTATGTACCACTACCAGGTTGAGGTACCACTACCACGTTGTTGTAGGTACCATACCAGTTGTTGTAGGTACCACTACCACGTGTTGTATGTACCACTACCACGTTGATGTACCACTACCACGTTGTTGCATGTACCACTACCACGTTGTGTATGTACCACACCACGTTGTTGAGGACACTACCACGCTTGTTGTATCACCACTACCACGTTGTTGTATGCACCACTACCACGTTGTTGTATGTACCACTACCACGTTGTTGTATGTACCACTACCACGTTGTTGAATGTACCACTACCACGTTGTTGTAGGTACCACTACCACGTTGTTGTAGGTACCACTACCACGTTGTTGTAGGTACCACTACCACGTTGTTGTAGGTACCACTTCATCACGCACTGATCCAGTACCAAGCTCTGAGGCTTCGACATCACTTTTCTTTCTGCACTTTTTCCAGTTTTTGAGGCAGCAGAACACTCACCTGTGTAGCCCATAATCTTCTTGATATCACAGAGGGTAAACTTTGCCAAATTATACTCAGCCATAAGTCGCGTGTTGGACCAACCTGCATCCAAGTGCGACAATATTCCACTCTTTTCTAGAGTAAGCACATTCCTGGCCCTCTTTGGTGCCATACACAGGATAGCTAGGACGAAACATAGCAGTAATAATGCTTAAAGGATGTTTCGGTAATAATTTTAGAATTTTGCCCTTTTCCAAGGCCTGTTCGGATATTGGCGAGGTTCGGATAATGGCAGGCCGGATATGCGAGGTACCACTGTAATATACTTTCCCGGCCTTGAGACCAGATACCCCCGTTGACTGCTTGATGAGCCAGGGTGTTGGTGACCGGCCAAGTGAATAGTTACCGTGTGTGTTGAAGCTGGAGGTGAGGCGGGACAGGGAGAGCATACTCCTGTGACGACCAGGCTAACCCTTCCTCTCCCAGTATTGTCTTAGTGTCTCCCCTCTCTGTGTAGACCAGTACACTCACTGTGCCACTGTGACCACTGCTACACTCACCCAGCTCAGCTGCCAGGCTCACTACACCCACACTCCTGCAACACAACATATGTTGCTGATTAATGCCATGTAGTGGAAATGGGAGAAAGTAAAATAAGAACACATGAAGAATATATACACTGTAAGACAAAATAATGAAAATATAAACCAGAGAAAGACATAAGAGCCATTATTAAAAGAAAATTGTCATTAGAAGGTCGTATAAGCATATCAGTACATCGGTGTTTGGATCGACAAGAGACAACTTCTAAAAGCAGGCTGAGTACATCAGTTCCCATGCTCTCTTCTAGGCCGACTGCCATAAAAGCTATGTCACACCCTTATTCTGGAGCCTGCCATGATGTCCTGAATATTCTATGTCAATTACGGAACATCAGACCTAATCCAAACTTCAGCAACCAACATAAAAAAAAACATATTAGATACAGAAGCAAGCCATTTGCACCATGGTCTGTATCAGGTTGGAAGTGCGTGTGTCCTCTCTCTTGCAAGCAGCCAAAGTCGTCAACACCTTCACAGCAGCCACGACCCAGCACCAACAAGGAGCCACCTCAACCAAGAGAAAACTATCAACTGACATTCACCAAGACCGTGATGTACTTACGAGTCGTTGCTAGTAAGGTTAGTATCTGGCTCCATGAAGAAACTACTGACTACGACTCAGTTTGTGGAGTCAGGTAGCGACTTGCCACCTGCAAAGTCGGGTGATGACCTACCCGCTGCAGAACCGGGTACCAATCTGTCAGCTGCAGAACCGGGTAGCAACCTGCCAGCTGCAGAACCGGGTATCAACCTGCCAGCTGACTATACAACTCACCTTCCCTGACAGGCAGACAAAACCAATCTACTCATCAGTTGACCTTGAGTGAGCAAACAGACAAGTTGATGAATGAAACTCGTGTGCAACACTTGGGTATCTTCGTTGTGGAAACGTTTCTCCAATCAGTGGCTTCTTCAGTCCAATACAGAGAAGAATAGTGAAAGATGAGGAGGAGTTTGAGATAATCAGTCCGTCAGCCTGGACATGATGTGTTCAGCCCATCATTCTTAATAACAGAACAGCATATACGCGGAGAAGCGACTTATGTAGTGTAGACAGGTGAGGTGTATCGGAAGAGGCGATTCAGGTAATCTGTCCAGGTTGAGGGACTGATTACCTACAACTCCTCATCTTCCACCTGTCTGAAGAAGCCACTGGCTGGGGAAACGTTGCACAATATGATACTCAAATGTTGCATGTCTCATCATGCATACTCTGGCTCTGCACAAGCAGCAGCTCCACACACACTGTTCTGCTTCACTGATGACTCAGTTAATCCAAAGAAGAAGCGGGAAGCTTCTTCTTTGGATCACTGCTCACTTCTTCAAGTTGAATATATGGTAACGAGGCGGCCACTAGACCGTGCATACACCAGCATCTAAGGCATCCGGTGATACTCCATGACCTCATCGTTGCAATACAAGTGCTACAATACACACAGACGAGGAAAACAACGCTCGTCTCATCACCTAAACACTCTCCTCCAGGACCTAGATGCTCAGGGGCGGAGGACTAACTTCTCAGCTATAGGGACTAGGCTTCAAGGAAAATCCCAAACTCAATTGCCAAGGTCACTGAATATCTCAGTGTCAATTATCAAGACTCCCTCTACTTGCCTCAACAAATTCTACATAGATAACTTCAGTATTACACTATACAGACATAACTCAATTTTACACTGTAGAGAAAGCGTCTCTCTTTCTCTCTTCTTTTTTTTCATAGGGGAATGTGCCTTGAATATACCTCAAGTGCCACAAAGTTAATTCTTTCTAGGCAAAGGTTCAGATCAAAACTTCAACTATATTTATTTGTGGTGTTTAGTAATTCCGAGCAAATGAGGGGACTCTGTGACAAACAGACCCCATCCCCCCCATCTTTGTTGCCCGTTCTTTCTGTCTCATCTGAATAAGTTGTATCCTGGGATCCATATTTCGTTGTCAAAGTGATCCTTTGTGCGGGTCTCTCTGTAACCCCCAAACATTGCATCTGAGTCTCTGAATATTTGTAAATACAACTGTTGTCGTACGGATTGTAAATAGAGAGGCTTTATTTGTTGTTCTGGAGTGGGGGTCATTGACTGTGCCTCCACTCCAGTAGTAATCCGAGACGGTGTTCTGGAGTGGGGGGCACTGACTATGCCTCCACTCCAGTAGTGGTCCAGGCGGTGTTCTGGAGTGGGGGCCTCTAACTGTGCCTCTACTCCAGAGGTGATCCAGGCGGTTTTCTGGAGTGGGGGCCACTGACTGTGCCTCCACTCCAGTAGTAATCCGAGACGGTGTTCTGGAGTGGGGGCCACTGACTGTGCCTCCACTCCAGAGGTGATCCAGGCGGTGTTCTGGAGTGGGGGCCACTGACTGTGCCTCCACTCCAGAGGTGATCCAGACGGTGCTCTGGAGTGGGGGCCACTGACTGTGCCTCCACTCCAGAGGTGATCCAGACGGTGTTCTGGAGTGGGGGCCATTGACTATGCCTCCACTCCAGTAGTGGTCCAGGCGGTGTAGTATTTCTGTCATTTCCTGCCAGTTTTTCTTCCTGTCACTAAAAAATCTCTTTCTCTGGTTTAAAACAACTGAGATACATTTACAATGCTATTAATTATTGCTAAGTGTTGCAACAGGGGTGATGAGGTAAGCTTATGACCACCTGTATGACAGTCAAGCATCAATATAGCAAACAATACGAGGCTTCAATATAGCTAACACCAATATAAAACACTATACCTGGTATTAGTATAGGGCACCATATCTAGTGCCAATTTAAAGCACAATTATTGGCATTAATATAAAGCACCACATGTGGCATCAATATTAAACATCATACCTGAAATCAATACAAGTTATCATAAATGGCGTCAATATAAGGCATCATACCTGGCGTCAATATAAGTCATCATACCTGGCGTCAATATAAGGAATCATACCTAGCGTCAATACAAGTCATCATACATAGCGTCAATATAAATCATCATACCTGGAGTCAATATAAGGCATCATACCTGGCATCAATACAAGTCATTATATCTGGCGTCAATATAAGGCATCATACCTGGCATCAATATAAGGCATCATACCTGGCATCAATATAAGTCATCATACCTGGCATCAATATAAGGCATCATACCTGGCATCAATACAAGTCATCATACCTGGCGTCAATGCAAGTCATCATACTAAGGCATCATACCTGGCGTCAATATAAGGGGTACACACTCTACGCAGACCGTCACCAGAGAACACCAGACGTTGGCGACCTGAGCAGTGCTTCACCTTCCCAGCCTTCGTCACCCACCTGTGACAGACATTAATTATCATTCAGTTCTGATGTATACAGACATATGTGCATACATAGTTACGGAGGAAAAATAATGTGTTAAGGAACTGCAATAATAAGAGTTTCTTATTGAGATTTGTCTCATATTTTTTTTTAACCGAGCTGTAATCTTTTAATTTTAAGGAAGAGTGCTTGGATTTTCCTTAAGGGCCATTGATACAAGTAATTATAGATACATTTCCATCACTCGGATTTAATCTAATTACATCCTCCTACCCCTTAGTTTGCTAAGTATAAAGACTATCAATTGCTGTCAATATGTTGCAATTCACGCATACATTAAACAATCGTAACAATCAAGAATACTTTATTAACAATAATAAGATTTAAAGCGAACTCTTGGAGTATATACACAGAGATATACATCTCTCACTAATATATATATATATATATATATATATATATATATATGTGTGTGTGTGTGTGTGTGTGTGTGTGTGTGTGTGTGTGTGTGTGTGTGTGTGTGTGTGTGTGTGTGTGTGTGTATGTATATATTTGGATATCACACTGGAGAGAGGGATATTGATGAAGTGAATGTTTTCAGATATTTGGGAGTGGACTTGTCAGTGGATGGGTTTATGAAGGATGAGGTTACCCATAGAATTGATGAAGAAGAAAAAGGTGAGTGGTGCATTGAGGTATCTGTGAAGACAAAAAACGTTAGCCATGGAGGCAAAGAAGGGAATGTACGAAAGTATAGTGGTACCAACACTCTTATATAGGTGTGAAGCTTGGGATGTAAATGCTGCAGCGAGGAGGAGGCTGGAGGCAGTGGAGATGTCCTGTCTAAGGGCAATGTGTGGTGTAAATATTATACAGAAAATTCGGAATGTGGAAATTAGAAGGAGGTGTGGAGTTACTAAAAGTATTAGAGGGCCGAAGAGGGGTTGTTGAGGTGGTTTGGTCATTTAGAGAGAATGGATCAAAGTGGAATGATTTGGAGAGCGTATAAATCTGTAGGGAAAGGAAGGAGAGGTAGGGGTCGTCCTCGAAAAGGTAAAGGAGGTTTTGTGGGCGAGGGGCTTGGATTTCCAGCAAGCATGTGTGAGCGTGTTAGATAGGAGTGAATGGAGACGAATGGTTTTTGGGACCTGACGAGCTGTTGGAGTGTGAGCAGGATAATATTTTGTGAAGGGATTCAGGGAAACCGGTTAGCCTGGAAATGCCTGCACTTTAATGGAGGGGTCTGGGATAGTGACAGCTGGGAGGGACTTTCTAAACTGTCGTATCTGAGCGCCTCTGCAAAGACAGTGATTATGTATGATTGAGGTGAAAGTGTTGAATGATGATGAAAGTATTTTCTTTTTGAGGATTTTATTTCTTTTTGGGTCACCCTGCCTCGGTGGGAGACGGCCGACTTGTTGAATATAGGGATTTATAACTCTGTGCATATATACCGAGATACACACCTCACTTTATCTATAATGAGACATACAGCTGTCGATGTATACACATAAATGCGTAAATATCAGTGTTCTACGTACACACTCAAAGATATACTTTTCTCGGCGTATTAACACGCTGAAGTGTATATACAGAGACATACAATCCCCTTCATATATTCACACAGATATACCTCTCGGTGCATATACCCGATAGATATACACCTCTCTGCTATATACCAGGAAATAAATATATCACACCAATATGCAATATCCTGTATGACCTATATCCAAACTGAAATTACTTGTAAACATTTATAATCATAATAATAATAATAATAATATCTTTATTTACTACAAGTACATGTACAGGGTATACAGGCCTAGCTGACATCAGTGACATACTACTATATAGAAAGCCCCTTGTTATGCTGAGCATTTCGGGCAAATTTGGTCAGTTTTGTCCCAGGATACGACCCACACCAGTCGACTAACACCCAGGTACCCATTTTACTGATAGGTGAACATAGACAATCGGTGTAAAGAAACACGCCCAATGTTTCTACCCTCGCCGGGAATCAAACCCAGATCCTCAGCGTGTGAAGCGAGAGCTTTTGCCACCAGGCCACGGGACACCGTGGGCGTGGATTACTTCAGGGATACAAGAGAGTTTACTGACCCGCCAGGCGGCTGGTGTATGAAATGGTGTCCCAGGATCACGTCTTGGGCCGGAGGTGTGGCCCGAAGGTCCAGCAGACGTGTGGTGGTCCAGCTGTTAGATCCTGGTCCACTGCCCTCAAACACCAGGCTGTTCCCCTCAGAACCACACCACTCCTGTAATGTCATACACACAGTGTGTCACTAACAACTTAACCACCTGTTGAAGACCCCAAGGGGAGGGGGGGGGTCACCATAGCTGTAGGCATTGAATTTTAAGGAAGATCAGTTTCAAAGGAAGGTCTTAGTGGCATATTCTAAGAGAGGCAAATTTTGAAGGAAAAGATGAAATATTTGGTTCATTGCAAAGTTTTAGTGCTGCTTGAGCTCTTTACTCAAGTTTGATCCATTTTTTGCAGGACACATTTCGAAATATAGAAATTCTGGAAAAGGAAATCCTTCTTATCTGTCCAAAATTACCTGTGAGGAACTTACTGAATTAATGGCTCAAAAGGTCCAGTTGTCACAAGATTTGTTGCATATAGATCAGTTAAGTGATGTATTTCGATACTTAAAAGATGGGCAGCCTACTGAACGTTTTTTATCCTTCATGGAACTTAAAAGTCATAACGGTGAGGAAATGACAAACCAGGTGTTGCATTACTTACGTGAAGTTTGCAAACTAGATTTTTCAAAATGCAGAAGTCAGTTCTATGACAACACCGTTTGCAAACTTCACATAATTAATGCAACATCTGGGCGCTATAAGGAATGGCAGCAAAAAAAATTTAGAAGAAAATAATTTTGCCATGTATGTGCCATGCGCAGTGGGTGGTTTTGTGCCACATCACATAGTGCCTTTTCACTGCTGCCTAGGTTGATGCCCACGTACCTTAACCTTGGCCCCGGGGAAGAACATCCAGTTGGTAGGATCTACAGGATCGAAGTCGTCAACAACTGGGTGGTGAGAGGCGTCGCTGGTGGTGAGGGCTACGTCATCCAGGCCCCAGCAGGAGTCGTTGTGGTCGTCTTGAGGCAGGGCTCGCCAGCCTACACATACCCCAGGTACTCGGAACCTTGATGGCACTCTCTGGATGTGTACCTCACTTGAAGCTCCAGCTCTGGGGCATATGTTATAATGACAATGGTGCCGCTAATAGTTGCAGTAATATTAGCATGAGTGCTACTGCTGGTGGTAGTAGTAGAAGCAGTAATAGTAGTAAGAGTAGGAGTAGTAGTAATAGCAGTAATAATAAAAATAATAATAATAATAATTAAAATAATAATAATATAATTACAGTAGAAGGCTTTGTGTTATTACTGATAAATAGTAAAACAAACAAAAACAAAAAACACGTATTCTCACACTCATGTATATCAATAACAACACTGCGACTAGCCAAGGATTCGAACCCATGTTGTTTTGTCCAGCCTCATGGTGAACGAAAACCACATGACGGTCTAACCCACAGGCCCACAAATCTACAAGAATCACGCACCCAGCAGAGCTAGGTGCGTGATTCATACTTCTTGGTGATTTCATTAATACATTAATAAAAAACACACACACACACACACACACACACACACACACACACACACACACAACACAACACTATATATATATATATATATATATATATATATATATATATATATATATATATATATATATATATATATATATATATATATATATATATGTCGTGCCGATTAGGTAAAACTTGCTATTTTGGCTTAAATAGCAACGCTCGTCTTGCCATATAAGACAAGCGAAAATTTGTGTATGCAATAATTTCGCAAAAATCATTCTGAACCTAAAGAAAAAAATATATTTCATTGTGTTTGTTTATTATTAAATTATTGTTAACATATCTAAAATATATTTAGTTGGGTTAGGCTAAATTAAATTTCCCTTGTTGTAATAAGGTTAGGTAGGTTTTCAAAGTTTCTTTTGGTACAAAATTATAAATTTTTACATTAACATAAATGAAAAATATATATCTTTAAATGTATAAGAGAAATTTTTAGAAAGGACTTAATTTTAGATGAGTTCTTGCTAATTGACCAGTTTTACCTAATCGGCACGATATATATATATATATATATATATATGTCTGCCGATTAAGTAAAACTTGCGATTTTGGCTTAAATAGCAACGCTCACTTTGCCATATAAGACAAGTGAAAATTTGTATATGCAATAATTTCGCCAAAATCATTCTGAACATAACGAAAAAAATATATTTCATTGTGTTTGTTTATTATTAAATTAATGTTAACGTATCTAAAATATATTTATTTGAGTTAGGCTAAATTAAATTGCGCTTGTTGTAATAAGGTTAGGTAGGTTTTCAAAGTTTCTCTTGGTACAAAATTATAAATTCTTACATTAACATAAATGAAAAAATATATCTTTAAACGTATAAGAGAAAATTTTAGAAAGGACTTAATTTTAGATGAGTTCTTGCTAATTGACCAGTTTTACCTAATCGGCACGACATATATATATATATATATATATATATATATATATATATATATATATATATATATAATGTCACATTAGTTGCATTTGTGTCCTTTTACTTAACGATTATTCCGTTCAAGACCCCTACGAACTGTATGTAAATATTGTTTTTTAAGATTTTTAAGCACTAAAATAGTTAATTATACCATAAAATGCACAGTGTAATAGTAAATTAAATGTAAAAACCTTCAATAACACTGAGAAAACCTTGAATAACACTGAGAAAACCTTGAACAACACTGAGAAAACCTTGAATAACACTGAGAAAACCTTGAACAACACTGAGAAAACCTTGAACAACACTGAGAAAACCTTGAATAACACTGAGAAAACCTTGAATAACACTGAGAAAACCTTGAACAACACTGAGAAAACCTTGAATAACACTGAGAAAACCTTGAACAACAGAGAAAACTAACATTGTACGAGTCCTTTCTAGACCCCTACGAACCGTTCGCTGTAAACAGTTTTTTAAGAGTTTTCATCAAAGAAAAAATAATCAAAGTTTGAAAAATCCTTAATTATACAAAATAATGCACAGTTTAATAGAGAAAAAACTTTAATAACAGAGAAAAAACTAAACAACCAAGAAAACTAAGCTTTTATGAGTCGACTTCTGGCGAGAAGGAAGTGAGGAGGAGGATAAATGAGGAGGAAGATAAGCGAGGAGGAAGATAAGTGAGGAGGAAGATAAGCGAGGAGGAGGATAAATGAGGAGGAAGATAAGCGAGGAGGAAGATAAGTGAGGAGGAAGATAAGCGAGGAGGAGGATAAATGAGGAGGAAGATAAGCGAGGAGGAAGATAAGTGAGGAGGAAGATAAGCGAGGAGGAAGATAAGTGAGGAGGAAGATAAGTGGGGAGGAAGATAAGTGAGGAGGAAGATAAGTGGGGAGGAAGATAAGTGAGGAGGAAGATAAGTGAGGAGGAAGATAAGCGAGGAGGAAGATAAGTGAGGAGGAAGATAAGCGAGGAGGAAGATAAGCGAGGAGGAAGATAAGTGAGGAGGAAGATAAGTGGGGAGGAAGATAAGTGAGGAGGAAGATAAGTGAGGAGGAAGATAAGTGGAGAGGAGGAAGATAAGTGGGGAGGAAGATAAGTGAGGGAGGAAGATAAGTGGGGAGGAAGATAAGTGAGGAGGAAGATAAGTGAGGAGGAAGATAAGTGAGGAGGAAGATAATGGGGAGGAAGATAAGTGAGGAGGAAGATAAGTGAGGAGGAAGATAAGTGAGGAGGAAGATAAGTGAGGAGGAAGATAAGTGAGGAGGAAGATAGGAGGAGGAAGATAAGTGGAGGAAGATAAGTGAGGAGGAAGATAAGGGGAGGACGATAAGTGAGGAGGAAGATAAGGAGGAGGAAGATAAGGGGGGAGGAAGATAGTGAGGAGGAAGATAAGTGGGGAGGAAGATAAGCGAGGAGGAAGATAAGTAGAGGAGGAAGATAAGGAGGAGGAAGATAAGTGAGGAGGAAGATAAGTGAGGAGGAAGATAAGGGGGAGGAAGATAAGTGGGAGGAAGATAAGTGAGGAGGAAGATAAGTGGGAGGAAGATAAGTGAGGAGGAAGATAAGTGAGGAGGAAAGATAAGGAGGAGGAAGATAAGTGAGGAGGAAGATAAGTGAGGAGGAAGATAAGTGAGGAGGAAGATAAGTGAGGAGGAAGATAAGTGAGGAGGAGGATAAATGAGGAGGAAGATAAGGAGGAGGAAGATAAGTGGGGAGGAAGATAAGTGGGAGGAAGATAAGTGGGGAGGAAGATAAGTGGGGAGGAAGATAAGTGGGGAGGAAGATAAGTGGGGAGGAAGATAAGTGAGGAGGAAGATAAGTGAGGAGGAAGATAAGTGAGGAGGAAGATAAGTGGGGAGGAAGATAAGTGAGGAGGAAGATAAGTGAGGAGGAAGATAAGTGAGGAGGAAGATAAGTGGGGAGGAAGATATGAGGAGGAAGATAAGTGAGGAGGAAGATAAGGGGGAGGAAGATAAGTGAGGAGGAAGATAAGTGAGGAGGAAGATAAGTGAGGAGGAAGATAAGCGAGGAGGAAGATAAGTGAGGAGGAAGATAAGTGGGGAGGAAGATAAGTGAGGAGGAAGATAAGTGAGGAGGAAGATAAGTGGGGAGGAAGATAAGTGAGGAGGAAGATAAGTGAGGAGGAAGATAAGTGAGGAGGAAGATAAGTGGGGAGGAAGATAAGTGAGGAGGAAGATAAGTGGGGAGGAAGATAAGTGAGGAGGAAGATAAGGGGAGGAAGATAAGTGAGGAGGAGATAAGTGAGGAGGAAGATAAGTGTGGAGGAAGATAAGTGAGGAGGAAGATAAGTGAGGAGGAAGATAAGTGAGGAGGAAGATAAGTGAGGAGGAAGATAAGTGGGGAGGAAGATAAGGAGGAGGAAGATAAGTGGGGAGGAAGATAAGTGGGAGGAAGATAAGGGGAGGAAGATAAGTGGGGAGGAAGATAAGTGGGAGGAAGATAAGTGAGGAGGAAGATAAGTGAGGAGGAAGATATGGGGAGGAAGATTAGGGGTGGGAGAGGAAGATAAGTGGGGAGGAAGATAAGTGAAGAGGAAGATAAGTGGGAGGAAGATAAGGGGAGGAAGATATGGTGGAGGAAGATAAGTGGGGAGGAAGATAAGAGGGGAGGAAGATATGGGGAGGAAGATAAGTGAGGGAGGAAGATAAGTGAGGAGGAAGATAAGTGGGGAGGAAGATAAGTGAGGAGGAAGATAATGAGGAGGAAGATAAGGGGAGGAAAGATAAGTGGGGAGGAAGAAAGGAGAAGATAGGGAGGAAGATATGGGGAGGAAGATAAGGGGAGGAAGATAAGTGAGGAGGAAGATAAGTGAGGAGGAAGATAAGTGGGGAGGAAGATAAGGAGGAGGAAGATAAGGAGGAGGAAGAGAAGGAGGAGGAAGATAAGGAGGAGGAAGATAAGGAGGAGGAAGATAAGGAGGAGGAAGATAAGGAGGAGGAAGATAAGGAGGAGGAAGATAAGTGAGGAGGAAGATAAGTGGGAGGAAGATAAGGAGGAGGAAGATAAGTGAGGAGGAAGATAAGGAGGAGGAAGATAAGGAGGAGGAAGATAAGTGGGAGGAAGATAAGTGAGGAGGAAGATAAGCGAGGAGGAAGATAAGTGAGGAGGAAGATAAGTGAGGAGGAAGATAAGTGGGGAGGAAGATAAGTGAGGAGGAAGATAAGTGAGGAGGAAGATAAGTGAGGAGGAAGATAAGTGAGGAGGAAGATAAGTGAGGAGGAAGATAAGCGAGGAGGAAGATAAGTGAGGAGGAAGATAAGTGAGGAGGAGGGTACTGTTGTGAGGGAGAGTCCGTGATGGAGGGACGTTCTTCTTCAGGTGTTTTCTCTCGTTTAGCTGGTGGACCAAACTTCACCATAAACCCATCTAATGTGACTTGTCTTTTCCTTCGCATCAAAACATTACGGAAATGAGAGAAGACGTTATCATTCATCATGTTCAACACTCTGTTCGTAACAGTTTTGTCGGGTTGGTTATTTTCAAAGAAATGCTGGCACTCATTCCATTTTTCTATGACGGCTTTTATCACATCACTTTTAATCTCCTCCCTTTCTTCTTCTTCTTCCTCGTATGACTGTCCTCAGTGAGCACCTTATGCTGCTCATTCTGGAGTTCATCGAGGTCATCCATTGTCAGTTCCTCCTTGTTGCGGCCTTCTACCTAACATGATAGTTAGGTAGTTATCCTGCCGGCCGGCAGTCACTGGGTAAGTCATCAGACCCAATGTTGGACTGCTGAGCCGGCTTGACTGGTAGTGTTTTCACCAGACTCTCACAGACAACATCTGCTGGTGACAACTAGGCTTTACTAACAGTATTCACCAGACTACAACTGCTGGTGACAGGCCTTAGTTCACCCCTGCGTCCACTGAGTTTTGACGGCCTCAGAGTTGCTTGATGGCCTCACTCAGTTAATTCATTTGATACCTGCTGGACTTTGTTCCTGCTGGCTTGACACACACCTGCGGACTTCGTTTCCTGTTGGATAGTCTATGAGTGTTGTGTGAGACACAGAGAAGTGAGTGACGTGTGAGACACAGAGAAGGGAGTGTCGTGTGAGACACAGAGAAGTGAGTGACGTGTGAGACACAGAGAAGTGAGTGTCGTGTGAGACACAGAGAAGTGAGTGACGTGTGAGACACAGAGAAGTGAGTGACGTGTGAGATACAGAGAAGTGAGTGACGTGTGAGACACAGAGAAGGGAGTGTCGTGTGAGACACAGAGAAGTGAGTGACGTGTGAGACACAGAGAAGGGAGTGTCGTGTGAGACACAGAGAAGTGAGTGACGTGTGAGACACAGAGAAGTGAGTGTCGTGTGAGACACAGAGAAGTGAGTGACGTGTGAGACACAGAGAAGTGAGTGACGTGTGAGATACAGAGAAGTGAGTGACGTGTGAGACACAGAGAAGGGAGTGTCGGTGAGACACAGAGAAGTGAGTGACTGTGAGACACAGAGAAGGGAGTGTCGTGTGAGACACAGAGAAGTGAGTGACGTGTGAGACACAAAGAAGTGAGTGACGTGAGACACAGAGAAGGGAGTGTCGTGTGAGACACAGAGAAGGGAGGTCATGTGAGACACAGAGAAGGGAGTGTCGTGTGAGACACAGAGAAGGGAGTGTCGTGTGAGACACAGAGAAGGGAGTGTCGTGTGAGACACAGAGAAGGGAGTGTCGTGTGAGACACAGAGAAGGGAGTGTCGTGTGAGACACAGAGAAGGGAGTGTTGTGTGAGACACAGAGAAGTGAGTGACGTGTGAGACACAGAGAAGGGAGTGTCGTGTGAGACACAGAGAAGTGAGTGACGTGTGAGACACAGAGAAGGGAGTGTCGTGTGAGACACAGAGAAGGGAGTGTCGTGTGAGACACAGAGAAGGGAGTGTCGTGTGAGACACAGAGAAGGGAGTGTCGTGTGAGACACAGAGAAGGGAGTGTCGTGTGAGACACAGAGAAGGGAGTGTCGTGTGAGACACAGAGAAGGGAGTGTCGTGTGAGACACAGAGAAGGGAGTGTCGTGTGAGACACAGAGAAGGAGTGCGTGTGAGACACAGAGAAGGGAGTGTCGTGTGAGACACAGAGAAGGGAGTGTCGTGTGAGACACAGAGAAGGGAGTGTCGTGAGACACAGAGAAGGGAGGTCGTGTGAGACACAGAGAAGGGAGTGTCGTGTGAGACACAGAGAAGGGAGTGTCTGTGAGACACAGAGAAGGGAGTGTCGTGTGAGACACAGAGAAGGGAGTGTCGTGTGAGACACAGAGAAGGGAGTGTCGTGTGAGACACAGAGAAGGGAGTGTCGTGTGAGACACAGAGAGGACACAGAGGAGTGTCGTGTGAGACACAGAGAAGGGAGTGTCTGTGAGACACAGAAAGTGTGAACAGAAGGAGTGTCGTGGAGACAAAGAGAAGGGAGTGTCGTGTGAGACACAGAGAAGGGAGTGTCGTGGAGACACAGAGAAGGGAGTGTCGTGTGAGACACAGAGAAGGGAGTGTCGTGTGAGACACAGAGAAGGAAGTGTCGTGAGACACAGAGAAGGGAGTGTCGTGTGAGACACAGAGAAGGGAGTGTCGTGTGAGACACAGAGAAGGAGTGTCGTGTGAGACACAGAGAAGGGAGTGTCGTGTGAGACACAGAGAAGGGAGTGTCGTGTGAGACACAGAGAAGGGAGGTCGTGTGAGACACAGAGAAGGGAGTGTCTTGTGAGACACAGAGAAGGGAGTGTCGTGTGAGACACAGAGAAGGGAGTGTCGTGTGAGACACAGAGAAGGAAGTGTCGTGTGAGACACAGAGAAGGAGTGTCGTGTGAGACACAGAGAAGGGAGTGTCGTGTGAGACACAGAGAAGGGAGTGTCGTGTGAGACACAGAGAAGGGAGTGTCGTGTGAGACACAGAGAAGGGAGTGTCGTGTGAGACACAGAGAAGGGAGTGTCGTGTGAGACACAGAGAAGGGAGTGTCGTGTGAGACACAGAGAAGGGAGTGTCGTGTGAGACACAGAGAAGGAAGTGTCGTGTGAGCCAGAGTAGTGTTTTATAGAGAAGGTTGTGTTGAAGGTATTGTGTGTAAGTTTACAGTGGGTAAACACAGGTGAAAGGTGTGACACGGAAAGTCATGTAACATTAACATATCATGTAACCCTGTTGAAAAGGCTATTGACAGAGAAGGCGTTCATGACACAGAGAAAAGGGTGTCGTATGACAATGAGAAGGCGTTCATGACACAGAGAAAAGGGTGTCGTATGACAATGAGAAGGCGTGTTATGACTCAGGGAAAAGGGTGTAGTGTGACACGGTAGGGAAGGTGTCGTGTGACAGAGGGCGTGTCATATGACAGAGAAAAGTGTCGTGTGACACTGTGAGAAGGCGTGTCGTAACACAGAGTCAAGGGTGTCTGATGACACGGAGAAGTAGGCGTGTCATGACAATAAGAATGGTAGTGTCATGTGACACGTTGTCGGTAGGGTCATGACTACGTTATTTTAACATGTGATATATTTATACCTAAGAAAAATAGATGTAATCTATTGTGATATTGAATACCAAAGAATCTTTGTTTTTATACTAAAATATACTATAGTTTTTATACTAAAATATACTTATTGTTATCCCGAACTCTCCCATATTACAAAAACACTAGTAACAGGCTAAATTTGATATTCAACTAGTGAATATTGTAATACTCCTCGTGATCCTCGACCAGTTCCTCGATGTCGTCACTCTCGACTACAAGACCCATGCTCTTGCCCATAGACACGATCTCCTCCACAACAGAAGTCTCAAATCCTTTGAGATCTCGTTCAGGAACGCATTCAGGCCAAGAATTTTTTTTGGCGTGGAATGTGAAAATTGGCGCGGCTGTGTTTGTTCTTCACCCGTTTATGTGTTCGTGATCAGATGCAAAAATCTAGCGAATTTTTTGGTCGTGAACCGATTTGTTCGTGTTCGGAAGCGTTCGTGACCAGAGGTCACTCACTGGAAGTCTCTCTCACATACTCACAGAAAAAGCAACTTTACTCTCAGTAATTACCTGAAGACGTGCACTGGCTCCCACGACGAGCAGTCAACCCCCAACAGAAGTTCGGCAGGAGCATCCTCGGAGGGCTGGTCAGATAGGTACCCTACCTCATCCAGTGTAGCATTGCCTGTCTCCCCGCTGCCCCACCCTTCGTCACTTGTCAAGTTGGCAGTAGTGTTGTTGTCCCAGTCAGGTCCCAGACCACTGCCGCTGTCACCTACATAAGCACTCACTACTGGCCCGTGGGTGAGGTACCTCTTAGGAGAGACCAAAAACTGGGCTTGATCTTCAGAGGTTAGGAGCTGGGATTGGTCTTGTGGAGCCAGGAGCTTAGCTTGGTCGTCCTGAGAGACCCTGCCATATACCAGCTCGACTCTCATCTCTCCTGGGCAGTTTCCGGTACCCAGGGCGAACTGCAGCTGTCGTGCTGTGGATGTTCATGCTGGTTTATGTGTGTTTGCTGCGTGTTCATGCTGGTTTATGTGTGTTTGCTGCGTGTTCATGCTGGTTTATGTGTGCTTGCTGCGTGTTCATGCTGGTTTATGTGTGTTTGCTGCGTGTTCATGCTGGTTTATGTGTGTCTGCTGCGTGTTCATGCTGGTTTATGAGTGTTTGCTGCGTGTTCATCCTGGTTTATGTGTGCTTGCTGCGTGTTCATGCTGGTTTATGTGTGTTTGCTGCGTGTTCATCCTGGTTTATGTGTGTTTGCTGCGTGTTCATGCTGGTTTATGTGTGTCTGCTGCGTGTTCATGCTGGTTTATGTGTGTCTGCTGCGTGTTCATGCTGGTTTATGTGTGTTTGCTGCGTGTTCATGCTGGTTTATGTGTTTGCTGCGTGTTCATGCTGGTTTATGTGTGTTTGCTGCGTGTTTGGTTTAACATATTTGTGGAACGTGGGAATCCTAGGGATGCATTAACTAAATTTTATGTAAATAGCGTTAATAAATGTCGAACCTTGTAAAAATCTAAGTCGAGACATTTTTATTCATGAAAAACATATTTGAATGTTTAGAAAAGTGTAAAAATGATCATTATTAATCAAACAAGGCTGCCTAGAGATCATCTTGGGATGTGTTAGTCTCCATAAATTATGCGTTGACCGGAAACTATTATGATAAAAATTAGTGAAATAATATCTAGACAGCCTCTTCTATTCTCAAATACTCTAATACAAAAGTTATTAGGATTTGAAAGAATTTTAATTATCAATTTAAAAAAAAATCGATAAAGTGAGTTGAAAGGTGGAATAACGTTACAGGTTAAAGGTGGAGGAGTTAGCTACTGACCCCTGGAGAGGTCCATGGCGTGTGTGTGTACTGCAGCGTCAGGGGTTGTGAAGCTAAGAGCTGATCCATGGATGATCGTGCCTGCACCACGACCCACGGACCCACCACGCACCTCACTCCTGTCAGGGCAACATCATAGTTATCACCTCAATGTCACCATACAATAATCACACTAACACCACAGTTGTCAACCTAGTTGTTGTAGAGGTGTGAGCGAAGCTCACACCTCTACAACACAATTGTCCTCAAAGATTTGTTAAGTTATACCATGAATTAAGGAAAGATCTTAGACTTCACCTTAGGAAAGCAGACAAAGCAAATGCGATAGTAATTATGAACAAGGTAGATTATAGGGAAAAATAATATATTATTAGAAAACAGGGGAACTGACGTGCCCCTTAAATCTTTCTGGTGAGATTCATTCTGGACCTGAATGCAAGAGAGCATATAGGCCAGAATGAATTACAATAACTGGACATGCTGAATGTTGAAGACAGAGTAAATCAACTAAAGCTGAATCACGTTATAAAATTGCTCACAACCAGTGTCCCCAATATCTTATTGCCAATTTTGTTAAGGCCGGGAACAAATGCAATTACAGAACTAAAGGGAGGGAAAAAAAACTTTGCAATACCTATTATGCCTGCATGTGTCAGAGCCATTATATGCTGTTTTTGTTATATGTGGATGTGACTTTTATTCTTCACTTCACCTCGTACAATAAGTCACTATAATATGGCTAAAACACTTCAAAAGTAACCCATATTTTTTTCCCTACTAGTTTTCTGACGTTGTGCTCACCTCTTCACCTGACATAATCGGTGTTTTTCTCTTTCAGTTAAGGACTAATAATAGTCCAGGAAGGACCGAAACGTCGCCTAAATCTTGCTCTCTGGATTAGTTATAAAACTTAACAAATGTTGAATAAACTTACTGGTAAGATTTATCAAATGTCATACAGAGATAATCGTTTCCAGTGATAGCACACGGAGGACGACACAACGACTTACCAGATGTCGTCGTTGAGTTTGTGGTCCTCAAAATCGTCTCTGAAGACATAACCATGTTGGTTGAGTCCTGTGAACCGTGACGCCTGCTGAACCAGCTGACCCAAAGATCCATCTGCAAAGAAGCGGATTGTCTCGAGTTAAATGCAGACTACCTGGAGTCTACCTGGAGAGAATTCCAGGGGTCAACGCCCCCGCGGCCCGGTCCGTGACCAGGCCTCTTGTTGGACCAGAGCCTGATCAACCAGGCTGTTACTGCTGGCCGCACGCAGTCCAACGTACGAACCACAGCCCGGCTGATCAGGTACCGACTTGAGGTGCCTGTCCAGTGCCTGCTTGAAGACAGCCAGGGGCTTGTTGGTAATCCCCTGATGTATGCTGGGAGGCAGTTGAACAATCTTGGGCCCCTCACACTTATTGTGTTGTCCCTCAACGTGCTAGTGGCACCCCTGCTCTTCATTGGGAGAATGTTACATCGCCTGCCGAGTCTTTTGCTTTCGTAGGGAGTGATTTTTGTGTGCAAGTTTGGTACTAAGCCCTCGAGAATTTTCCATGTGTATATAATAATGTATCTCTCCCGCCTGCGTTCTAGAGAGTACAGGTTTAGGAACTTCAAGCGTTCCCAGTAGTTGAGGTGGTTTATCGCACTTATGCGTGCCGTGAAGGTTCTCTGCACATTTTCAAGGTCAGCAATTTCACCCGCCTTGAAAGGTGCAGTTAGTGTGCAGCAATATTCCAGCCTAGATAGAACAAGCGATCTGTAAAGTGTCAACATGGGCTTGGCATCCCTGGTTTTGAAGGTTCTCATTATCCATCCTGTCATTTTTCGAGCAGATGCAATTGCTACATTGTTATGGTCCTTGAAGGTGAGATCCTCTGACATGAACACTCCCAGGTTTTTGACATTAGTTTTTCGCTCTATTGTGTGGTTGGAATTAGTTTTGTACTCCGATGAGATTTTAATTTCTTCACGTTTTCCGTATCTGAGTAATTGAAATTTCTCATCATTGAACTTCATATTGTTTTCTGCAGCCCATTTAAAGATTTGGTTTATGTCTGCTTGGAGTCTTGCAGTGTCTTCAACGGTGGACACTGTCATACAGATTCGGTGTCATCTGCAAAGGAAGACACAGCACTGTGGCTTATATCCCTGTCAATGTCTGATATGAGGATGAGGAATAGGATGGGAGCAATTACTGTGCCTTGTGGAACAGAGCTTTCACAGTAGCTGCCTCAGACTTTACTCTGTTGACTACTACTCTTTGTGTTCTATGTGTTAGGAAATTATAAATCCATCTACCAACTTTTCCTGTTATTCCTTTATCACGCATTTTGTGTGCTATTACACCATGGTCACACTTGTCAAAGGCTTTTGCAAAATCTGTGTATATAACATCTGCATTCTGTTTATCTTCTAGAGCATCCAGGACCTTGTCGTAGTGGTCCAGTAGTTGGGACAGACAGGAGCGGCCTGCTCTAAACCCATGCTGTCCTGGGTTGTGCAATTGATGGGTATCAAGATGGGTGGCGATCTTGCTTCTTAGAACCCTTTCAAAGATTTTTATGATATGGGAAGTTAGCGCAATTGGTCTGTAGTTCTTTGCTATTGCTTTACTGCCCCCTTTGTGGAGCAGGGCTATGTCTGTTGTTTTTAGTAGCTGCGGGACGATCCCAGTGTCCATGCTCCCTCTCCATAGGATGTTAAAAGCATGTGATAGGGGCTTCTTGCAGTTCTTGATGAACACGGAGTTCCATGAGTCTGGGCCTGGAGCGGAGTGCATGGGCATGTCATTTATTGCCTTTTCAAAGTCATTTGGCGTAGTGATGATGTCAGAAAGGCATGCGTCTGTCAAGTTCTGTGGCACTCTCATGAAAAAATCATTTAGGTCACCGGACCTCTTGATGTACTAACCTCTGACCTGCTCAATTAACTAGCCAAATCAATCAGGACAAATCAGTATTTCGGGCAGTTCAGTATTCCAGCTTGTCAGGTTATACTGACCGGCTTAAGATGCTTGTCACACACACACAAGGCAGTATCCTCAGTGTTCCCACACACACAAGGCAGTATCCTCAGTGTTCCCAGCATTTAGCGTTCTGGTTGCGGTCAAGGATACTGTCAGTGGTCACTGTGTGTGACAGAGTCAGGATACTGTCAGTGGTCACTGTGTGTGACAGAGTCAGGATACTGTCAGTGGTCACTGTGTGTGACAGAGTCAGGATACTGTCAGTGGTCACTGTGTGTGACAGAGTCAGGATACTGTCAGTGGTCACTGTGTGTGACAGAGTCAGGATACTGTCAGTGGTCACTGTGTGTGACAGAGTCAGGATACTGTCAGTGGTCACTGTGTGTGACAGAGTCAGGATACTGTCAGTGGTCACTGTGTGTGACAGAGTCAGGATACTGTCAGTGGTCACTGTGTGTGACTGAGTCAGGATACTGTCAGTGGTCACTGTGTGCGACAGAGTCAGTGAACTTACCTACAAGACTATAACAAGCTTACCAGAGTCTGAAAATTGTGATAAGATATAAAATTTACAATTTAAATTTGATTGTGAGTTTTTTACTGGAATCCTGAGTGAGGGTCAGCTGGCTGGCAGTGCTGTAGGCACCAGTGTTGACACAAGTCATCACAAAAAAACAGTTATTAACAAGAGGTCAACGTTGTGACCTTAAACAGAAAAAAGTGCAGATACCTGGTCAGTGATGGCCGTAGTGCAGTGATAAAGTTATTAATGAGTGACGTGGAAAATAAAAATAAAACAAAGTAGAAAGACAAAGTGTCCGGCAGCTGGTGTTGCCAGAGGTGAGCTGTTAATACAACTAATATCATTAGGTCCAACTTATGAGCACAATACTAAGGAAAACCGTCTTAATACCACTGTATTGATTGTAATGTGTCAGTGACAAAAACTGGAATGTATGATAAGAAGAGAATAATAAAATAAGTGATGTAGACATTGTATGACATTATAAGAGGACACCACCAGGGGGATTTCATCTACACTGTGACTACAAATGTCAAATACTAATCTATATATGGAGAAATTTGGTCTGTTTCTTTGTTTTTAGTGTCTCGCCCAGCTGGTTGTATAGGATCACACTCTCCCTACCTCTGAGTGCTAGATCATAGGGGCAGCCTTGACAAAATACTGAGTAAGTCATTAGGATAATTAATGAAGAAAGGTTAAGGGAAATCGGCCTGACGACACTGGAGGACAGGAGGGTTAGGGAAGACATGATAGCAACAAGACTCGGCAGGCAATGTAACATCCCCCCAATGAAGAGCAGGGGTGCCAGTAGCACGTTGAGGGACAACGCAATAAGTGTCAGGGGCCCAAGATTGTTCAACTGCCTCCCAGCATACATAAGGGGGATTACCAACAAACCCCTGGCTGTCTTCAAGCAGGCACTGGACAGGCACCTAAAGTCGGTACCTGACCAGCCAGGCTGTGGTTCGTACGTTGGACTGCGTGCGGCCAGCAGTAACAGCCTGGTTGATCAGGCTCTGGTCCAACATGAGGCCTGGTCACAGACCGGGCCGCAGGGGCGTTAACCCCTGGAATTCTCTCCAGGTACTCCAGGTAAACATACAAAATACTGAGAGGAACAGACAAGGTGGACATAGACAATACGTTCCAGAGATGGGACACATAAATAAGGGGGCACAGTTGTAAGTTGAAGAGTCAGATGAGTCAAAGAGATGTTAGGAAGTATTTCTTTAGTCATAGAGTTTTCAGGAAGTGGAATAGTCTAGCAAGTGATGTAGTGGAAGCAAGAACCATACATAGTTTTAACACACACATGCACACACACACACACACACACACACACACACACACACACACACACACACACACACACACGGGGCGAGGAGCTGAGTCTCGACCCCTGCAACCCCAATTAGGTGAGTACACACACATACACACACACAGTGTCTAATCGACATGTGCCTAGGACAAAATGGTAACTAACGCAAACACTAACACACACACACCACACTAACACTAACACTAACACACACACACACACACACACACACACACACACACACACACACACACACACACACACACACACAGGATGAACCAGCGAGACTGGACCTAGTATTCACCTTGAGTAGTGCGGATATTGAGGACATCATACACGAAAGTCACCTCGGGTCCAGTGACCATGTGGTTCTAAGTTTTGATTACACAGTAGAGTTACAGGTGGAGGGGGAGGCAGATAGGGCCAGAAGAATGAAGCCAAACTATAAAAAAGGGGACTACGCGGGCTAGAAGAACTTCCTAAAAGGGGTTCAGTGGAACAGAGAACTGGAAGGGAAATCAGTAAACGAGATGATGGAATATGTGACAACAAAATGCAAGGAAGCTGAGGAGATGTTTGTACCCAAGGGAAACAGAAACAACGAAAAAGCCAGGATGAGCCCGTGGTTCACCCAAAGGTGCAGGGAGGCCAAAACCAAGTGTGCTAGGGAATGGAAGAAGTATAGAAGGCAAAGAACCCAGGAAAATAAGGAGAGCAGTCGTAGAGCCAGAAACGAATATGCACAGGTAAGAAGGGAGGCCCAACGACTGTATGAGAATGACATAGGAGCGAAAGCCAAATCTGAGGAGGAGAACAACAGTAAAGGACAGTGAGGGAAAAGTCCATAGATAGGAGTGATGAAAGTTTGAAGGTATGTAGAGTGATGGTTGAATGGTAGTTGGCTTGTTGAGGTGGGGTGAGTGTCTCCCTGCTGCAATACCCCCCATCCGTCCCTTTTCCACCCGGTGAGAGGTGTAATGCTGGGCTCCGGCCACAGGTTGAAATCACTCGACTGACCACGCCCGACCTCACTGTAAGTATTTCACGGCTGCTCGTATCTTCATTATTTTATGTGTAAGAGCTTCACTCTTTAATTATTTTGGAGCTTCACTCATGTTTAACAACATTCACTTCTGCTATGTCCTGCCTTGGTTTTTGGTAGAGTTATTTATTACAGTTTCGCTATTTCTTTTAAAGGCCTTATGCCTACTATGTAAATTAATGCTAGAGTGGTGAGTAATTCTTGTGGTTTCTTTCACAGTCCTCTGTGTCCGCTCGGATCATCGGATTCAAGGCTGAGTGGGGGGGGCGGCGTACTCACCAAGTGAGAAACAGAGTCGTTACCATCAATTCTACACTACACCAGTAGTACCTCAGTTCACACTAGAAACATCAGGCAACTGTACGTTACCAGGGGACAACATTCAACTGAGTCCCGGACATCATTTGTGACATTGTGGATGTTTGAAAACTGTTGGATTTGTGGAAAATATAAAGGCAACAACAACAACAATACCACCACCACGGAGTATGGTGGTATTTTACATGAATAGTATACAATACCGACAAGATGAAAATTAGACTCGTGCAACATCTGGGTATCTTTATTGTAGATGTTTCGCCATCCAGACTACAATAAAGATAGTGGTAGTAGTATTGCTGGGGGGCTGTGGAGTTAGGCTTGTTTCTGGTTATTATGTTTGGTTGGTATAAGGGGGTGGGGGTTGAGGGGGTTCTGTGAGCATTTGTGTTTGGTGTTGCCCCCAAAGCTGAGCTTTCCTGTGTGTCGATGCCTGTCCTGTCTCTCTTTCGTTCCACTGGTGTCTTCTTACCCTCACTTAGTTGTTTCCGTTCTTTTCATGTTCTGTCACGGTCGAAGTACACTTGCAGATATTCTCAGGAGTTCTTTAACAGTGGTTTCTGTTGTAAGATCCTGTTCTGTACCATTTCTGTCTTGAATGTCAATTTGATAGAGATATATTTTCCCCTCGAATACCCCCAGTTCTGTGAAAATTTATAAGCTGGAACATGTCCTTCTCTTCTGTTATTGTGATGATGCTCTCAATCTTTTTTTTTCTCCCAGTGTCTTCTTACAACATAGGTTGTCCCTTTAGTGTCCTGAAGCCCATGAATACTTTCTATTTCCCATTTAAGCATCTTTGTTGTTGCCCTAATCATCTCCTGGACACCACAGTGGTCACATATCACTTCTGCAAGGAACTTGCACAAGTCCCGTCACTGTAATTTATGTTTCTATTTTCATCATCTTGCTGCTTTCAATCTTTGTCTTTATATCCTGCTTCTGCATGTCTAGTTCTGCCAGGCTCTGTATCTTTGCCTCAGCAGCTACAACTCATATATCCTACTTCTTGCTTTATGCAGATATCTTCTCCACCACTGTATTGCAAAGCTTATTTAGCCTTTTTTTCCCATCCTTGTTCCATTTTGCTCTCGAGCCTTCCTGCCCATTCTTCCTTCTCAGACCAGCCATCCTCGGTACCCTTGCCTCTACGTCCTACCTCTTGAGATCCCATTTTTTATTTATCTTCTTAGGATGCTCTAGCTTTTGCAGTCTCTAAACTTTGTGTAGAGGTGTGTGTGTGTGTGTGTACTCACCTAGTTGTGGTTGCGGGGGTCGAGTCACAACTCCTGGCCCAGAGTCACAGCTCCTGGCCTGGCTCCTGATGTGTTTGTCTGTGTGTATGTGTGTGTGTGTTTTGTAGACAGCCTGATGGTCTGCATAGACAGCCATGCTGTCTGCCAGCTGAGTTCATATTTCGTGCCATGCTAGTTTCCATAGTATTCCGCCAGAGGGCAAGCCTGGTAGGCGTACCCACGTCTACCAGACCCGCCCTGGCCCACTCTCACTTGGCGCCCAGACTTCACTCAGTCAATAGGCCTACTCCTCTCCCTCTCGCAAGGGGCATGGCCCTGGGCCATGGCCACAGACACGCAGCCTGTTACCCGCACCTTTATTACAAATAAAGTAAGAAGCCTCCGAAGCCTTATCATTTCAACCACGCCTCCAAAACGCCCAAATAACATATTGTTATAAATGGTGACAGCGGTGCCTCGCAGCAGTTGTGTTGAGGGGAGGAAGAGGACTGAAGTGTCTTCAATTCATCAGTCTCTACAAGAAGCATCCGTCTCTCAATGAGTTATCCTGATGTCGTGTCTGCAGATCTCAGCGTCCAGACACAGGTACAAGCAGGATTCAGGCCGAAATTTGTCTAATTCTCCGAGAAATGGCGTCACTGACTTCACGCCACAGCGTCCCATGCTGTTTCTCAGTCACGTGCTCAGCCTTGCCAGCATGTTCTGCTGTTGTTGTTCAGCTCAGCACTGCTATTTCAGCACTTCAGAGGTGAGTTTGTGGTGATTTCCCAGTGTGAGCGTGTCTCGTGTGTTGTGGGTGAGGGAGGTAGGCGCGCGGCCCTGTCTCTCACCATACACACACGCCCTAGTGTACGCCGCCACACACCATGCACCACTCACTGCCCACTCCCTCTATGCTGTTTTCTGTGAATTTCCTTGTGAATTCTTGCCAGAACTGTGTATCCGAGTGTCCGAGGCCACTCGAAGCCACGTGTGACCAAGCCACATGATCAGCACGCCATGTGGGTAAGCCAGATCCCAAGCACGCTGTGATCTGCGCCCACATCAACCCATGACGTCACCACCATGCTGCTGACGTCACGATGCTGCCGACTCCACGACGTCACTCCACTGATGTCACTTCGCGATGTCACCCCATGACATCCATCATCATGTCACTCCAGAACGTCACCTCGCGACGTCACCCACGATGTTGCCTGACGTTCCTCGCGACGTCTGCTGATGTCACTCGCGATGTCACGCCTGATATCACCCATATGATGTCCCGAGTGCTGTAGTTTCACCGTGTGCATTTTATTTTCATTATTTTCGAGAAGTTTGAGAGAAGATATAAGTCGAGTGTTCATTAATTCCTCTCAGTCAGTGTTCTCACATGTTCGTGTATTACTTAGTGACGATTTTTATACAGAAAAGCGTCATTTGCTAGTAAGCTATGTTGTACCACATGTGTAGTATGTGTGCAGTTTTCTCGTGTGTCCTATGTAGCACCTGTGTGTTACTTTGTCACCCAGTGTGTGACCCGCGCCCCGCGCGCTTGACAGCTGACATTTGTCAGTCCAGGCGTCAGTTACGAGCGTCCGCGCGCCCTGTACAGAAAGCTCTTATTGTTCGCCTGGACTCAGCTGGCAGACAGCATGGCTGTCTATGCAGACCGTCAGGCTGTCTACATCGCTCGGTCACGCACCTATGGTCGTCCCGACCATGAATGGCATTAAAAAAAACTCGGGTCTCTCTCTCGCAAGAACAGGTCACAGAACACGTAAGAAAAATACATATATACATAAACATATGGACATAGAAAAAAAACTTCCTCCAGAGAGGGAAGGAAAAAAAACGGTGTGCTTCGTGGTGTAAGGCAGTGAGCGTCGATGCAGCACTGCACGCCTTCCTGCGTCTGGATACATACTGCAACACGGGAGACATGAGCTGTGACGTAACAGGGTACGGTCTCCTCTGGGATGTGAAGCAGACATCATAGTAGTCACTGCAGGGGTTCACTCAACCTGGGGCACAACTGCTGGTGCCTTCGAGTGAGGCGTCGTCAGTAGTCGCAACAGGACAGGACTGGCAAGCGACTCAGGACATTCCTCGACTGGTACTGTCGCTGGAGGTGTCGCTGCTGGCGAGTGTGGAGTGAGTCGTGACAGGGACGACTCGGCGAAACATCTGGAGGTCGTAGCAGTATACACCATACTGCAGTGAGTGGGCTAGCAGTCAAAGTGACATCAACTTTGTGCAGGCTGCTCACTGAAGCTGTGACACGAGGCTGACAGTCGCCTGCCAACAGGCTTAACTGCGGCTTGCCGAGTGACATCTCTCGACAGTAGAAGTTACAGCAGAGGGCAGTGTAAGCGTCCCCAGACTGGTCATCTGCAATAACTGGACTGACGGTCTAGGAGGTGTAGTGGAACGGTCTCGATGGGAGAATCGTCGCGGGTACGATTCAGCAAAGGCATCTACGAGCGGCGAACAATAAGAGCTTTCTGTACAGGGCGCTCGGACGCTCGTAACTGACGCCTGGACTGACAAATGTCAGCTGTCAAGCGCGCGGGGCGCGGGTCACACACTGGGTGACAAAGTAACACACAGGTGCTACATAGGACACACGAGAAAACTGCACACATACTACACATGTGGTACAACATAGCTTACTAGCAAATGACGCTTTTCTGTATAAAAATCGTCACTAAGTAATACACGAACATGTGAGAACACTGACTGAGAGGAATTAATGAACACTCGACTTATATCTTCTCTCAAACTTCTCGAAAATAATGAAAATAAAATGCACACGGTGAAACTACAGCACTCGGGACATCATATGGGTGATATCAGGCGTGACATCGCGAGTGACATCAGCAGACGTCGCGAGGAACGTCAGGCAACATCGTGGGTGACGTCGCGAGGTGACATCAGTGGAGTGACGTCGTGGAGTCGGCAGCATCGTGACGTCAGCAGCATGGTGGTGACGTCATGGGTTGATGTGGGCGCAGATCACAGCGTGCTTGGGATCTGGCTTACCCACATGGCGTGCTGATCATGTGGCTTGGTCACACGTGGCTTCAGTGGCCTCGGACACTCGGATACACAGCTCTGGCAAGAATTCACAAGGAAATTCAGAAAACAGCATAGAGGAGTGGGCAGTGAGTGGTGCATGGTGTGTGGCGGCGTACACTAGGGCGTGTGTGTATGGTGAGAGACAGGGCGCGCGCCTACCTCCCTCACCCACAACACACGAGACACGCTCACACTGGGAAATCACCACAAACTCACCTCTGAAGTGCTGAAATAGCAGTGCTGAGCTGAACAACAACAGCAGAACATGCTGGCAAGGCTGAGCACGTGACTGAGAAACAGCATGGGACGCTGTGGCGTGAAGTCAGTGACGCCATTTCTCGGAGAATTAGACAAATTTCGGCGTGAATCCTGCATGTACCTGTGTCTGGACGCTGAGATCTGCAGACACGACATCAGGATAACTCGTTGAGAGACGGATGCTTCTTGTAGAGACTGATGAATTGAAGACACTTCAGTCCTCTTCCTCCCTAAACACAACTGCTGCGAGGCACCGCTGTCACCATTTATAACGATATGTTATTTGGGCGTTTTGGAGGCGTGGTTGAAATGATAAGGCTTGGAGGCTTCTTACTTTATTTGTAATAAAGGTGCGGGTAACAGGCTGCGTGTCTGTGGCCATGGCCCAGGGCCATGCCCTTGCAGAGGGAGAGGAGTAGGCCTATTGACTGAGTGAAGTCTGGGCGCCAAGTGAGAGTGGGCCAGGGCGGGTCTGGTAGACGTGGGTACGCCTACCAGGCTTGCCCTCTGGCGGAATACTATGGAAACTAGCATGGCACGAAATATGAACTCAGCTGGCAGACAGCATGGCTGTCTATGCAGACCGCAGGCTGTCTACAAACACACACACACATACACACAGACAAACACATCAGGAGCCAGGCCAGGAGCTGTGACTCTGGGCCAGGAGTTGTGACTCGACCCCCGCAACCACAACTAGGTGAGTACACACACACACACACCTCTACACAAAGTTTAGAGACTGCAAAAGCTAGAGCATCCTAAGAAGATAAATAAAAAATGGGATCTCAAGAGGTAGGACGTAGAGGCAAGGGTACCGAGGATGGCTGGTCTGAGAAGGAAGAATGGGCAGGAAGGCTCGAGAGCAAAATGGAACAAGGATGGGAAAAAAAGGCTAAATAAGCTTTGCAATACAGTGGTGGAGAAGATATCTGCATAAAGCAAGAAGTAGGAGATATGAGTTGTAGCTGCTGAGGCAAAGATACAGAGCCTGGCAGAACTGGACATGCAGAAGCAGGATATAAAGACAAAGATTGAAAGCAGCAAGATGATGAAAATAAAAACATAAATTACAGTGACGGGACTTGTGCAAGTTCCTTGCAGAAGTGATATGTGACCACTGTGGTGTCCAGGAGATGATTAGGGCAACAACAAAGACGCTTAAATGGGAAATAGAAAGTATTCATGGGCTTCAGGACACTAAAGGGACAACCTATGTTGTAAGAAGACACTGGGAGAAAAAAAAAGATTGAGAGCATCATCACAATAACAGAAGAGAAGGACATGTTCCAGCTTATAAATTTTCACAGAACTGGGGGTATTCGAGGGGAAAATATATCTCTATCAAATTGACATTCAAGACAGAAATGGTACAGAACAGGATCTTACAACAGAAACCACTGTTAAAGAACTCCTGAGAATATCTGCAAGTGTACTTCGACCGTGACAGAACATGAAAAGAACGGAAACAACTAAGTGAGGGTAAGAAGACACCAGTGGAACGAAAGAGAGACAGGACAGGCATCGACACACAGGAAAGCTCAGCTTTGGGGGCAACACCAAACACAAATGCTCACAGAACCCCCTCAACCCCCACCACCTTATACCAACCAAACATAATAACCAGAAACAAGCCTAACTCCACAGCCCCCCCAGCAATACTACTACCACTATCTTTATTGTAGTCTGGATGGCGAAACATCTACAATAAAGATACCCAGATGTTGCACGAGTCTAATTTTCATCTTGTCGGTATTGTATACTATTCATGTAAAATACCACCATCACAGCAGCCTTCCATAATATCCCGCCCTGCTTTCCACACCCCAGTCAGCACCAACCCCACATACCACCCAGAATACAATACTGGAAAGGAAGCTGAAGATATTGTATACCAACACAGATGGAATAACAAATAATAGTGAGGAGTGGCAAGAACGAGTCATTGAGTCATTCCCGGACATTATAGCACTCACGGAGACAAAGCTCATGGTGATGATAACAGATGTGATCTTTCCAACTGGATATCAGATTCTGAGGAAAGACAGAGGGAACAGAGGGGAATGAGGAGTTGCACAGCTCATGAAAAACCAGTGGTGTTTTGAGGAGATGGGAGGAATGGAAAGAGGGAAGATGACCTCATAGTAGGAATACTTCAGACAGCAGCAAGAGACCAAGACAAGAGTACAGTGAGAGCAATGAAGGATACACTAGTCGAGGTGGTCAGAAGGGCCCACATGGGTGGGGCAAAGTTACTCATCATTAGGGGATTTCAATCACAAGGAAACTGACTGGGAAAACCTAGAATCACATGTGGGACCAGAAACGTGAAGGACTAAGATGCTGGAGGCAGTATTGGAAAACATCATGAGCTAACATGTTATGCATACAACCAGAGAGACAGGAGAGGATTTACCAGCAAGCCTGGACTTGTATTCACCTTGAACAGTTCAGACATAGGGAATATCACACACAAAAGGCCCCATGGAGCTATTAACATTGGAGAATGAAGCAGCACAAGAAGGATGGGAAAAGCCAAACTTCAAAAAGGGGCTACATAGGTATAAAACAGTTCTACATGGGGTGCAGTGGGAAAGAGAACTAGAGGGAATTGCAGTAAATGAAGTGATAGAACAAGTGACCACTAAGTGCAGGGAGGCAGAGGAGAAGTTCATACCAAGAGGTAACAGAAAAATGTAAAGACCAGAGTGAGCCCATGGTTTACCTCCAGGTGTAAAGACCAGAGTGAGCCCATGGTTTACCTCAGGTGTAAAGACCAGAGTGAGCCCATGGTTTACCTCCAGGTGTAAAGACCAGAGTGAGCCCATGGTTTACCTCCAGGTGTAAAGACCAGAGTGAGCCCATGGTTTACCTCCAGGTGTAAAGACCAGAGTGAGCCCATGGTTTACCTCCAGGTGTAAAGACCAGAGTGAGCCCATGGTTTACCTCCAGGTGTAAAGACCAGAGTGAGCCCATGGTTTACCTCCAGGTGTAAAGACCAGAGTGAGCCCATGGTTTACCTCCAGGTGTAAAGGCCAGAGTGAGCCCATGGTTTACCTCCAGGTGTAAAGGCCAGAGTGAGCCCATGGTTTACCTCCAGGTGTAAAGGCCAGAGTGAGCCCATGGTTTACCTCCAGGTGTAAAGAGGCTAAAGCCAAGTGTGATAGAGCATGAAAAAATAGAGAAGGCAAAGGACTATTGAGTCTAGCTGGACTGCTAGCGCACTCAGCTCACACACTGAAGTCGAGGAGTTGATACCGGTACGGGTGGAAACATTAGGACGTGTTTCCTTAAGGCAACTTCTGGCCATGTTCACCTATCAGTAAAATAGGTATACTTGGGTGTTAGTCGACTGGTGTGGGTCGCATCCTGGGGACAAAATTGACATAATTTGCCCAAAATGCTTTGCATAGAATGTATATCTTGTACATGTACTTGTAGAAATAAAAATTATTATTATTTTATAAGAGCCAGAAACGAATGTGAATGGATAAGGAGAGAGGACCAGCGGCAGTATGAGAATGACAGCATCAAAAGCCAAATCTGACCCAAAGTTGTATGTGTTTTTTCAGACTTTATTCCCTTTTTTATGCAACAGTTCAAGCGATCTCGGACATACAGTGCCACCCCACCCCCCTTCCCGAAACTTCTGTCTACTTGGAACAATTTAAAACCCTGCATATGACATTCAGCAGGCATGTCCCGATTTTTCGTGCCTTTGGAACAAAGCTTTTCACAGTAGCCGCCTCAGACTTTACTCTGTTTACTACTACTCTTTGTGTTGTATTTGTTAGGTACAGCTACATCAGGAGGAAAACAACAGTCAAGGACCACGTAATCATGCTGAAGAAGGAAGGGAAGTCACAAAGAGTGACCAGGAAGTATGTGAAGAGTTTAGGACAAGAGGCATAGGTGAAAAAACTGCTAGGTGAACTAGATACCTCAAAGGTGGTGGGCCCAGATAACATCTCTCCATGGATCATGAGAGAGGGAGCAGAGGAACTGTGTGCCTCTAGCGGCAATCTTCAGCAAATCTATCAAAACAGGGCAACTGCCTGAGGTGTGGAAGACAGCAAATTTAGTCGATATTTTTAAGAAAGGATACAGACTGGCAACATTAAACTACAGACGAGTGTTACATGTATAGTATGTAAAGTCATGGAGAAGATTACCAGGAGAAGAGTGGTGGAGCAATTGAAAGGACTGGGCTTATATATGAGAATCAGCACGGCGTCTGGGATGAGAAATCCTGTGTTACAATTCTTCTTGAGATCTACAACAAGGCAACAGAAGAAGACAGGAGAAGCGGGACGGGTAGATTACATCTTTTTGGACTGTAAGAAGGCTTTCGACACAGTACCACACAAGAGACTGGTTCAGAAACTAGAGCAGCAGTCAGGAATATAGGGAAAGCTATGCAATGGATCAGGGAACACCTGACAGGAAGGAAGCCAGCAATGTTGGTACGTGATGAAGTGTCAGAGTGGGACCATAGCTCGAGTGGGGTTCCAGTCAGGACAGATGCGATTGTGTCCCTGTTTGCAGACGGCGTGAAGCTAATGCGGAGAATTCAAGCGGACGAGGATCAGATAGGACTAATAAGGAATCTGGACGGGTTGCAGTTCTGATCCGACAAATGTCTCCTGGTGTTTAATCCCGCCAAGTGCAAAATCATGAAGCTTTAGGAAGGACAAAGAAGACCTCAGACGGAGTACATGCTCAGGGGTCGAAGACTACAAGTCTAAATGAAGGAAAAGGATCTTGGGTGAGCTTCATACCGAACACGTCTCCTGAGGCGCATATCAACCAAATACC
>WNWK01011581.1:0-7500 GCA_009830355.1 Cherax destructor
GGAAGATAAATTTAGTGTTTGGACAGGTTTAATCAGACTCGTAAAAAAAACATAGAAAACAATGATAGCTGTGTGGTGGACCAACTAGACGGCGGGTTGATGACGGTCCACCACACCGGTGTCTTCTATACGTTCCAGTCAACTAACAGACAGGTACTGTGGCTACGTAATGTTATAACGAGGGAAAAACTCGTGTATATTACGTACTCCTGAAACATAACGTGCCCAAGAATAACTAATAATAATAATAATCTTTGAAGGATCTGTTTCCATGATATGATTTGCGATCATTTGATTTGTGATTTTTTTTCCGAAGAAAAGGCTATTGATTGAGTGCTGGTGAATGTGGTTTCTTTCTTTGGTTCACTTAGTTAAGGTGTGGATTATGATGGTGGTGACCTGGTCTAGGACCGGGCCGCGGGAGGCGTTGACCCCCAGGAAGAACCTCTAGGTAGACTCGTCCAGGTAGACTCGACCAGGTAGACTCGTCCAGGTAGGCTTCTCCAGGAAGACTCCTCCACCTAGACTCGTCCAGGTAGACTTCCAGGTAGATTCCTCCAGGTAATGTAATTGATGTAGCCCAGCAATCATCAACCTTGACGTCATCAAGGTACAGATTGACTGCCCTCTTACAGAACTACGAAAAATATATCAGTATTGTGACACATGTGCGACACCTGGGTATCTTGAAGACGTTTCGCCCACCACTAACTATATTACTTCAATACAGAGATGACTTACGAAGAAGATACCGAATACTGCCTACCAGGCCGAGGGGACTGATTACCCCACACTCCTCCTCCTCATCTTCCACCTGTCTCTGCACTGGACTGAAGAAGCCACTCTGTGACGAAACGTTTCTTTTGTGTTTCTTCCAGTCAGTGAAGGCTCGTCAGTATTACCAACCCTTTACTGTGATGGCACCAGTGTTCACCAGTGTTCACTAGTGTTCAGTGTTCACCAGTGTTCACTAGTGTACACCAATGTTCATCAGTGTTCACCAGTGTTCATCAGTGTTCACCAGTGTTCACCAGTGTTCACTAGTGTTCATCAGTGTTCACCAGTGTTCAGTGTTCACTAGTGTTCATCAGTGTTCACCAGTGTTCACTAGTGTTCAGTGTTCACTAGTGTTCAGTGTTCACCAGTGTTCACTAGTGTTCACCAGTGTTCACCAGTCTTCACTAGTGTTCACTAGTGTTCATCAGTGTTCACTAGTGTTCAGTGTTCATCAGTGTTCACCAGTGTTCACTAGTGTTCATCAGTGTTCACCAGTGTTCATCAGTGTTTACTAGTGTTCACCAGTGTTCATCAGTGTTAACCAGTGTTCATCAGTGTTCACCAGTGTTCATCAGTGTTCACCAATGTTCATCAGTGTTCACCATTGTTCTCGGCTTCTAGACACACAGTCTGTTCACTAGTGTTCATCGTGTTCACCATTGTTCTCGGCTTCTAGACACCACAATCTGTATATTAAAACCCATTTTTCAGAAACATTAAAGTCGGAATGAAAATTTAATAAGCGAATAATACGGAAAGTTTTAGGAAAGAGTTTCTGAAACGTAATTGTGAGGGGAAAAGTTTTATAGGTATGTAAGACTAGACAGTGAACCTGCACGTAAGACTAGACAGTGAACCAGCATGTAAGACTAGACAGTGAACCTGCACGTAAGACTAGACAGTGAACCTGCATGTAAGACTAGACAGTGAACCTGCACGTAAGACTAGACAGTGAACCAGCATGTAAGACTAGACAGTGAACCTGCACGTAAGACTAGACAGTGAACCTGCATGTAAGACTAGACAGTGAACCTGCATGTAAGACTAGACAGTGAACCTGCACGTAAGACTAGACAGTGAACCTGCATGTAAGACTAGACAGTGAACCTGCACGTAAGACTAGACAGTGAACCTGCATGTAAGACTAGACAGTGAACCTGCATGTAAGACTAGACAGTGAACCTGCATGTAAGACTAGACAGTGAACCTGCATGTAAGACTAGACAGTGAACCTGCATGTAAGACTAGACAGTGAACCTGCATGTAAGACTAGACAGTGAACCTGCACGTAAGACTAGACAGTTGAACCGCATGTAAGACTAGACAGTGAACCTGCACGTAAGACTAGACAGTGAACCTGCATGTAAGACTAGACAGTGAACCTGCACGTAAGACTAGACAGTGAACCTGCAGTAAGACTAGACAGTGAACCGCATGTAAGACTAGACAGTGAACCTGCATGTAAGACTAGACAGTGAACCTGCATGTAAGACTAGACAGTGAACCTGCATGTAAGACTAGACAGTGAACCTGCATGTAAGACTAGACAGTGAACCTGCACGTAAGACTAGACAGTGAACCTGCATGTAAGACTAGACAGTGAACCTGCACGTAAGACTAGACAGTGAACCTGCATGTAAGACTAGACAGTGAACCTGCATGTAAGACTAGACAGTGAACCTGCATGTAAGACTAGACAGTGAACCTGCATGTAAGACTAGACAGTGAACCTGCATGTAAGACTAGACAGTGAACCTGCACGTAAGACTAGACAGTGAACCTGCATGTAAGACTAGACAGTGAACCTGCACGTAAGACTAGACAGTGAACCTGCACGTAAGACTAGACAGTGAACCTGCATGTAAGACTAGACAGTGAACCTGCATGTAAGACTAGACAGTGAACCTGCATGTAAGACTAGACAGTGAACCTGCATGTAAGACTAGACAGTGAACCTGCATGTAAGACTAGACAGTGAACCTGCAGTAAGACTAGACAGTGAACCTGCCCGTAAGACTAGACAGTGAACCTGCAGTAAGACTAGACAGTGAACCTGCAGTAAGACTAGACAGTGAACCTGCATGTAAGACTAGACAGTGAACCTGCATGTAAGACTAGACAGTGAACCTGCATGTAAGACTAGACAGTGAACCTGCATGTAAGACTAGACAGTGAACCTGCATGTAAGACTAGACAGTGAACCTGCATGTAAGACTAGGCAGTGAACCTGCATGTAAGACTAGACAGTGAACCTGCATGTAAGACTAGACAGTGAACCTGCATGTAAGACTAGACAGTGAACCTGCACGTAAGACTAGGCAGTGAACCTGCATGTAAGACTAGGCAGTGAACCTGCATGTAAGACTAGGCAGTGAACCTGCATGTAAGACTAGACAGTGAACCTGCATGTAAGACTAGACAGTGAACCTGCATGTAAGACTAGACAGTGAACCTGCATGTAAGACTAGACAGTGAACCTGCATGTAAGACTAGACAGTGAACCTGCATGTAAGACTAGACAGTGAACCTGCATGTAAGACTAGACAGTGAACCTGCATGTAAGACTAGACAGTGAACCTGCATGTAAGACTAGACAGTGAACCTGTATGTAAGACTAGACAGTGAACCTGCATGTAAGACTAGGCAGTGAACCTGCATGTAAGACTAGACAGTGAACCTGCATGTAAGACTAGGCAGTGAACCTGCATGTAAGACTAGGCAGTGAACCTGCATGTAAGACTAGACAGTGAACCTGCATGTAAGACTAGGCAGTGAACTTGCACGTAAGACTAGGCAGTGAACCTGCACGTAAGACTAGACAGTGAACCTGCACGTAAGACTAGACAGTGAACCTGCACGTAAGACTAGGCAGTGAACCAGCATGTAAGACTAGGCAGTGAACCAGCATGTAAGACTAGGCAGTGAACCTGCACGTAAGACTAGGCAGTGAACCTGCACGTAAGACTAGGCAGGTACAAGGAGAGTAGTGACCTAGTAGCAACACACCTGTACACCTGCATGACTCACCTACCACAGCTGTGAGAGTACAGGTGCGCTGAACCTTACCCACCTCCACGTCAGGTCCCTCCCCCTCAAAGGGGTGGGGGATGAGGGGAAGGAATAACTCTACATCTGCTATGAAGGGGGGGTAAGGGGTGTTAGATACACTCGCAGTGCGGTGCCAACAAAAACCAGGAGCGGTGTTGCTATTTACCATCACAAGGTCATGAAGGGAGGGAGTAAGGCAGGGTACCTGCCCTTCTTTTTGTAAGTGTAAGGGAGGGAGGGAAGGGGGTTATGGGCTTACAACCCCCGTCCTGCTGGGGAAGAAGGAGGGGGGAGAGTGTAAGAAGCTCAGGCCACGACGTAAAACATGGTAATTATCAAGAAATTCTCTCTCTCTCCCCAGGTACGGCTCTAATGTTCTGACTACCGCGACCGACTTAATGTTGTGTGTCAAGGTAAGGAAGATTGTTATACAATGTTTGGCTGACATCTTAGTATGAAGTCACTGTGGCCAGGTGTTGTAGTGGTTGTTGTTAATACAGTTATTGTTATACATGATACTAATGTACGACGCGATTGTCAGCTAGATAATCCACGATTGTTAGTGATTGTAGGTGGTGATCTACGATTGTTAGTGACTGTAGGTGGTGATCTACGATTGTTAGTGACTGTAGGTGGTGATCTACGATTGTTAGTGACTGTAGGTGGTGATCTACGATTGCTAGTGATTGTAGGTGGTGGTCTACGATTGCTAGTGATTGTAGGTGGTGATCTACGATTGCTAGTGACTGTAGGTGGTGATCTATGATTGTTAGTGATTGTAGGTGGTGATCTACGATTGTTAGTGACTGTAGGTGGTGATCTACGATTGTTAGTGACTGTAGGTGGTGATCTACGATTGTTAGTGACTGTAGGTGGTGATCTACGATTGCTAGTGACTGTAGGTGGTGATCTACGATTGCTAGTGATTGTAGGTGGTGGTCTACGATTGCTAGTGACTGTAGGTGGTGATCTATGATTGCTAGTGATTGTAGGTGGTGATCTACGATTGTTAGTGACTGTAGGTGGTGATCTACGATTGTTAGTGATTGTAGGCGGTGATCTACGATTGCTAGTGATTGTAGGTGGTGATCTACGATTGCTAGTGACTGTAGGTGGTGATCTACGATTGCTAGTGACTGTAGGTGGTGATCTATGATTGCTAGTGATTGTAGGTGGTGATCTACGATTGCTAGTGATTGTAGGCGGTGATCTACGATTGCTAGTGATTGTAGGTGGTGATCTATGATTGCTAGTGATTGTAGGTGGTGATCTATGATTGCTAGTGATTGTAGGTGGTGATCTACGATTGCTAGTGATTGTAGGCGGTGATCTACGATTGCTAGTGATTGTAGGTGGTGATCTACGATTGCGAGTGATTGTAGGTGGTGATCTACGATGCTAGTGATTGTAGGTGGTGATCTACGATTGCTAGTGGTGGTTCTACACAGGTTGTAACCTTCACAGTGTTGAAGCTTTGTAAGTCAGGAGGAAAACCTTTATCTTAATTGTTAATAAATTTAACTATTGATCGTTCAGTGTGTAAATAAATGATCTGATAATGTAAGTACCAGAGTGGTCTGCCATGGTCTGATAATGTAAGTACCAGAGTGGTCTGCCATGGTCTGATAATGTAAGTACCAGAGTGGTCTGCCATGGTCTGATAATGTAAGTACCAGAGTGGTCTGCCATGGTCTGATAATGTAAGTACCAGAGTGGTCTGCCATGGTCTGATAATGTAAGTACCAGAGTGGTCTGCCATGGTCTGATAATGTAAGTACCAGAGTGGTCTGCCATGGTCTGATAATGTAAGTACCAGAGTGGTCTGCCATGGTCTCTGATAATGTAAGTACCAGAGTGGTCTGCCATGGTCTGATAATGTAAGTACCAGAGTGGTCTGCCATGGCCTCTTATAATGTAAGATACCAGAGTGGTCTGCCATGGCCTCTTATAATGTAAGATACCAGAGTGGTCTGCCATGGTCTGATAATGTAAGTACCAGAGTGGTCTGCCATGGTCTCTGATAATGTAAGTACCAGAGTGGTCTGCCATGGTCTGATAATGTAAGTACCAGAGTGGTCTTCCATGGTCTCTTATAATGTAAGATACCAGAGTAGTCTGCCATGGTCTGATAATGTAAGTACCAGAGTGGTCTGCCATGGTCTCTGATAATGTAAGTACCAGAGTAGTCTGCCATGGTCTGATAATGTAAGTACCAGAGTAGTCTGCCATGGTCTGATAATGTAAGATAACAGAGTGGTCTACCATGGTCTGATAATGTGAGATAACAGAGTGGTCTGCCATGGTCTCTGATAATGTAAGTACCAGAGTAGTCTGCCATGGTCTGATAATGTAAGTACCAGAGTAGTCTGCCATGGTCTGATAATGTAAGATACCAGAGTGGTCTGCCATGGTCTCTGATAATGTAAGTACCAGAGTAGTCTGCCATGGTCTGATAATGTAAGTACCAGAGTAGTCTGCCATGGTCTGATAATGTAAGATACCAGAGTGGTCTGCCATGCTCCAGTAACAAATAACAAATACACAGGTGGTCTAACAGATAACAGATAAACAGGTGCTCTAGTAACAGATAAGATAAACAGGGGGTCTAGTTACAGATAACAGATAAACAGGGGGTCTAGTAAGAGATAACAGAGATAAACAGGGGGTCTAGTAAGAGATAACAGATAAACAGGGGGTCTAGTAACAGATAACAGATAAACAGGGGGTCTAGTAACAGATAACAGAGATAAACAGGGGGTCTAGTAACAGATAACAGATAATCAGGGGGTCTAGTAACAGATAACAGAGATAAACAGGGGGTCTAGTAACAGATAACAGATAAACAGGGGTCTAGTAACAGATAATAGAAATAAACAGGGGGTCTAGTAGCAGATAACAGAGATAAACAGGGGTCTAGTAACATATAACAGATAATCAGGGGGTCTAGTAGCAGATAACAGAGATAAACAGGGGGTCTAGTAACAGATAACAGAGATAAGTGTGGAATTTTCTTCTAATTTTTTTGTATCATAAAGGAATGGTGAGAGACTGGTTAAAAATTTTGACCTGAATATTGAGTGGTATTCCAGGCTATCTATATACTGTCAGCCGTGAAGGAGGCGGCTTTCAGAACTGACAGCTCACACCTGCTGTTGGTGCCGGTGTGAGCTGACATATTTTAAATTGCTGACAGTATCAGCCGGAAACATATGGGACTGAGATGGTTAGAGCGACCAGGTGGGTTGTGGAGGGTTGTAAGAACGACCAGGTGGTTGTGGAGTGTTGTAAGAACGACCAGATGGGTTGTGAAGGGTTGTTAGAGCGACCAGGGGGGTTGTGGAGAGTTGTAAGGACGACCAGGTGGGTTGTAGAGGGTTGTAAGAGAGACCAGGTGGGTTGTGGAGGGTTGTAAGAACGACCAGGTGGGTTGTAGAGGGTTGTAAGAGCGACCAGGTGGTTTGTGGAGAGTTGTAAGGACGACCAGGTGGGTTGTAGATGGTTGTAAGAGCAACCAGGTGGGTTGTGGAGGGTTGTAAGAACGACCAGGTGGGTTGTAAGAACGACCAGGTGGGTTGTAAGAACGACCAGGTGGGTTGTAGAGGGCTGTAAGAGCGACCAGGTGGGTTGTGGAGGGTTGTAAGAACGACGAGGTGGGTTGTAGAGGGTTGTAAGAAC
>WNWK01011581.1:12500-63860 GCA_009830355.1 Cherax destructor
GCTCAATACCGTGACTGGAACAATACCGTGACTGGAACAATACCGTGACTGGAACAATACACAAATAAGCCGGACATAAATGGTCCAAGTCGGACCGAAACGTCGTCGTAATCTCCTCTCTGCTATGTCCGGGTTATTTGTGTAAAGGAACCTTAGAAAACTTACCTAACCTTATTATAACAAGCGCAATTTAATTTAGCCTAATTCAACTAAATATATTTTAGATAAGTTTGCAATAATTTAATAATAAACAAACACAATGAAATATATTTTTTTCGTTAGGTTCAGAATGATTTTTGCGAAATTATTGTATATACAGATTTTCGCTAGCCTTATTCGCCAAGTAGAGCGTTGCTATTTAAACCAAAATAGCAAATTTTACCTATTCGGCACGACACACACACACACACACACAAAATATATATATATATATATATATATATATATATATATATATATATATATATATATATATATATTATATATATATATATATATATATATATACATGTATATATATACATGTATATATATACATGATATATATATATGTGTGTGTGTGTGTATATTATATATGTATTTAATACACACACACACACACACACATATATATATATATATATATATATATATATATATATATATATATATATATATATTATATATATACACTAAAATATATATAAATATATATATATATATATATATATATATATATATATTAATATAATTATATACATTATTATCACATATATATATATATATATATATATATATATATATATATATGTATTTAATATACCCACACACACACACACACACATATATATATGTGTATGTATATATATGTATTTAATATACCCACGCACACAGCTGCTGTTTCAGAGGTAGTTCGTAGTTCGTATATTTGCACTGAATAACATATGGTTTCAGTATTTCGTAAAACAGCTCGCCACTTTGGAATACACGAACCAACAACGAGGAAGAAATTAGCACATGTTTTATGCAAGAGGCGTGAGGGGAATACCCCTGGGTTCCTCCCCCACCGGGGCAGTCTTGTGGTAAAGACCCAGGGGACACCTGGTGCAATTTAATTACGTGGGAGTTTGATGCTACAGTTCACCTGTGTGTTTTTTGTTGCAACAAAAAATAACAGCGAAACAGCGTTTTAAAAACAAACAGATGTGTTTGTTATTGATACCAGACTAACACTAGAGCATCTGCTGCCACCTTGACATGAAGCAGCGCAAGACTGAATCTTGCGAGAGTGTGAACATTAGTGAATACCAGTGATCATTGTGGCTTGTCTCCAGGAACACTGCAAGAACGGTGAACACCGTAGCTTGTCTCCAGGAATACTGCAAGAACGGTGAACACCGTAGCTTGTCTCCAGGAACACTGCAAGAACGGTGAACACCGTAGCTTGTCTCCAGGAACACTGCAAGAACGGTGAACACCGTAGCTTGTCTCCAGGAACACTTCAAGAACGGTGAACACCGTAGCTTGTCTCCAGGAACACTTCAAGAACGGTTAACACCGTAGCTTGTCTCCAGGAACACTTCAAGAACGGTTAACACTGTAGCTTGTCTCCAGGAACACTTCAAGAACGGTTAACACCGTAGCTTGTCTCCAGGAACACTTCAAGAACGGTTAACACCGTAGCTTGTCTCCAGGAACACTTCAAGAACGGTTAACACCGTAGCTTGTCTCCAGGAACACTTCAAGAACGGTTAACACCGTAGCTTGTCTCCAGGAACACTTCAAGAACGGTTAACACCGTAGCTTGTCTCCAGGAACACTTCAAGAACGGTTAACACCGTAGCTTGTCTCCAGGAACACTTCAAGAACGGTTAACACCGTAGCTTGTCTCCAGGAACACTTCAAGAACGGTTAACACCGTAGCTTGTCTCCAGGAACACTTCAAGAACGGTGAACACCGTAGCTTGTCTCCAGGAATACTTCAAGAACGGTGAACACCAAGAATAGTCAACTGGTGGTGGGTGTTCATCCTTCTACAAGAACAGTCATGCTGAGACGATTATCTTGAGTGATGATTTACCACTCTCACACACACACACACACATACACACACGCACCGGTGGCCTGGTCGCTAAAGCTCTCGCTTCACGCACGGAGGGCCCGGGTTCGATTCCCGGCGGGGCGGAAACATTTCGGAGTGTTTTCTTACACACACACACATTCAACAGGCCTAGTGTCTAATCGACATGTGCCTAGGACAAAATGGTAACTAACACACACACACAAAGGGATCTGGACAGGCTGCAAGCCTGGTCCAGCAATTGGCTCCTGGAGTTCAACTCCACCAAGTGCAAAGTCATGAAGATTGGGGAAGGGCAAAGAAGACCGCAGACGGAGTACAGTCTTGGGGGCCAGAGACTGCAAACCTCAATCAATGAAAAAGATCTTGGGGTGAGTATAACACCAGGAACATCTCCTGAGGCGCACATCAACCAAATAACTGCTGCAGCATACGGGCGCCTAGCAAACCTAAGAACAGCATTCTGACATCTTAATAAAGAATCGTTCAGGACCCTGTACACTGTGTACGTTAGGCCCATACTGGAGTATGCAGCACCAGTTTGGAACCCACACCTAGCCAAGCACGTGAAGAAGCTCGAGAAAGTGCAAAGGTTTGCAACAAGACTAGTCCCGGAGCTAAGGGGTATGTCCTACGAGTAGAGGTTAAGGGAAATCGACCTGACGACACTGGAGGACAGGAGAGACAGGGGGGACATGATAACAATATAAGATACTGAGAGGAATTGACAAAGTGGACAGACAGAATGTTCCAGAGATGGGACACAGCAACAAGGGGACACAGTTGGAAGTTGAAGACTCAGGTGAATCACAGAGATGTTAGGAAGTATTTCTTCAGTCACAGAGTGGTCGGGAAGTGGAATAGTTTAGGAAGCGATGTAGTGGAGGCAGGCTCAATACATAGCTTTAAGAAGAGGTATGACAAAGCTCATGGCGCAGGGAGAGTGACCCAGTAGCGGCCAGTGAAAAGGCGTGGCCAGGAGCTATGACTCGACCCCTGCAACCACAACTAGGTGAGTACACACACACATACACACACATACACACACACGTGGGTCCTTAGAGAGGGAGCAGAGATGTTGTGTGCCACTAACACAAATCTTCAACACATCCATTGAAACTGGGCAACTACCTGAGGCGTGGAAGATGGCAAATGTAGTCCCAATTTTTAAGAAAGGAGACAGACACGAGGCATTAAACTACAGACCTGTGTCACTGACGTGTATAGTATGCAAAGTCATGGAGAAGATCATCAGGAGGAGAGTGGTGGAGCACCTAGAAAGACACAAGCTTATAAACGACAACCAGCACGGTTTCAGGGAAGGAAAATCCTGTGTCACAAACCTACTGGAGTTTTATGACAAGGTAACATAAGTAAGACACGAGAGAGAGGGGTGGATAGACTGCATTTTCTTGGACTGCAAGAAGTCGTTCGACACAGTTCCTCACAAGAGGTTAATGCAAAAGCTAGAGGATCAGGCACTGCAATGGATCAGAGAATATCTAACAGGGAGGCAACAACGAGTCATAGTACGTGACGAGGTGTCAGAGTGGGCACCTGTGACGAGTGGTGTTCCACAAGGGTCAGTCCTAGGACCTGTACTGTTTTTGGTATATGTGAATGACATAACGGAAGGGATAGACTCAGAAGTGTCCCTGTTTGCAGATGATGTGAAATTAATGAGAAGAATTAAATCAGTCGAGGATCAGGCAGGACTACAAAGAGACCTAGACAGGCTACAAGCCTGGTCCAGAAACTGGCTCCTTGAATTTAACCCTGCCAAATGTAAAGTCATGAAGATCGGGGAAGGGCAAAGAAGACCGCAGACAGAGTATAGTCTAGGTGGCCAAAGACTGCAAACCTCACTCAAGGAAAAAGATCTTGGGGTGAGTATAATACCGAGCACATCTCCTGAGGCACACATCAATCAGATAACTGCTGCAGCATACGGGCGGCTGGCAAACCTAAGAATAGCGTTCCAATACCTCACTTAGGAATCATTCAAGACTCTGTACACCATATACGTCAGGCCCATACTGGAGTATGCAGCACCAGTTTGGAACCCACACCTGGTCAAGCACGTCAAGAAATTAGAGAAAGTGCAAAGGTTTGCAAGAAGACTAGTCCCAGAGCTAAGGGGATTGTCCTACGAAGAAAGGTTAAGGGAAATCGGCCTGACGACACTAGAGGACAGGAGGGTTAGGGGAGACATGATAACGACATATAAAATACTGCGAGGAATAGATAAGGTGGACAGAGACAAGATGTTCCAGAGAGGGGACACAGAAACAAGGGGTCACAATTGGAAGTTGAAGACTCCTATGAGTCAAAGAGATGTTAGGAAGTATTTCTTCAGTCATAGAGTTGTCAGGAAGTGGAATAGCCTAGAAAGCGACATAGTGGAGGCAGGAACCATACATAGTTTTAAGACGAGGTTTGATAAAGCTCATGGAGCAGGGAGAGAGAGGACCTAGTAGCAATCAGTGAAGAGGCGGGGCCAGGAGCCGAGTCTCGACCCCTGCAACCATAAATAGGTGAGTACACTCACCTGTGCAGGTGCTGGAGTGAAGCTACATAGTTAATGCGATTTTTAACTACTGTTGGTTATCTTAAGACGTGATAATTATTGTGTCGGACTCAACACCCTTCCTTCCTGCATAAGAAGAATCACCAAGAAACCTGTGGTTGGACTAATTGTAGCCAGAAGTAACAGTCTGGTTGGTCATGTCTTGATCCACCAGGAGGTCTGGTCTGGGACCGGGCCGGGGGGCGTTCACCCCTGGAAACATTCTTTAGGTAACCTACCCTTCCCGGTCGTCAAAATATTCTTTAAATATCAAAATATTTATCTACTCTCCTCTAGCATCTTCGGCCCTGTCATATCTATTCTTAAAGCTTTGTACAAAGTCTGCCTCCGTTTATTTTATCCAGGTCATTCTACTTTCTAACCACACTAAGACACTGAGAAATATTTCCTGACTCCGCTGGGGCTCAGCCTTATTTACTTCTCTTTTGCCTTGCTTCACATTGGCGGCTCTCCAGCAGTCTTCCCAGCAATTCTATCAAGATCCTGAAATATCTTTTACGTCGTTATCGTGTCTCCCAAGGACTAGTCTCGTGGCGAGCCTCTTCCCATTTCTTTCTTGACATGATGAACCAGTTGTTGGTATCATGTTCTGCCTCATACACTGTGGCAGGCTCCACACACATCGTGTACAGAGAAAGATCGCAGTCAGCAGGACTCGATACTACTGGGGACGGTCAAGATTCCCAAGCAGCGCTCTTATGCACTCAGCCACGAATGCCACATAAGCTGGGCAGCCTGGTTCACAAGCCATGTTTCTTTCCCAGCCCGGGTACGTCAGGCTGCCCAGCTTTTGAGGTATTTGTGGCTGAGTGGATAAGAGCGCTGCCTGGGAATCTTGACCGTCCCCAGTAGCAGTATCGAGTCCTGCTGACTGCGATCTTTTTATGTATATACCCGCTTGCTTCTGCGTGGTGCATTGACACGTCGTGTATTGGCTCATCAATGACTTTCCGTTCAGGCTCGTGACACCTAGCAGCCAAACTCGTATTTATACTGAACTTATTCAGTGTATGGGAGGTTCTGGTGACGGACTCGCTACTTGACTCAACTCCAGAACATATGTGAAGTTCACCTCTTATCCTCCCGCATCCTATAAGCCGTTGTCGGTCTTTACCCAATTGCAACGTTCATGACCTTGCACTTAATGTTAAGTTACAGTAGCAAATTGCCTGACTTAACCTGCACTCTGTCATATTGTAATATTTTCTTACTTCCAGTTTTTATTCTCATTTAACAAATGCGAGCTGAGACACACAAGTCTTGTGACGTCATTTACAGATGACGGTAACAGAGCCAACCCCAGTCCTGATCCTTGTGGAACCCCACTTAGCACACGTGTCCATCCTGACACTGTACCTCCTTCCAGACCATTACTGTCTCACAGATCATTACTGCCTACACCATACACCATAATACACAACCATCCAGACAGTTGGTGCACCATACAACACAGTCACCTCTGAGACTTCTAAAAAAGCAGACTTGTCATCAAGGAATCAGACCTAATTCTCAACATCATCTGAGAATTAGGTCTAATTCCTGACTCCACCAACCACCCTTCCAACACCTGACTCCACCAACCACCCCTCCATCACCTGACTCCACCAACCACCCCTCCATCACCTAGACTCCACCGAGCATCCCCTCCAACACCTGACTCCACCAACCACCCCTCCATCACCTAACTGCACCAACCACCCCCTCCAACACCTGACTCCACCAACCACCCCCTCCAACACCTGACTCCATCAACCACCCCTCCAACACCTGACTCCATCCATTACTATGCGTACTGTGCTTCTCTTGTCTGTATTGGACTGATAACGTGCCTGGGGGTGGGGAAGATGGGTGAAATTTCTCAGTAAATGTCGTACTATCACATGAAAGTCTCGCTTACATACTCACTCTCCTTGCCCTTCAGTATTCTTTAATCCAGTGTAATGTTTTTCCTGTCTCTCCCAACCTGCTGCTCCAGTATGTTTCTGTCTTGTGCGCTGCGGTATAGAGCGCTGCGGTATAGAGCGCAGTCTGTCACTCCAAGAATATGCACTTGACTTCTCTATATTTCAGTTATAAGTTTAGGCAGGATTTACCTGGCCTCTGTATGTCTTGGTTGTAGTGTACGATAAACCGGCTTCCAGGTGCTGAACGACTCTCCTTGTTTAACTTAAATCATGTCAAGGATATTGTCTCTTTCCTTCAGCACACACTTTCTCGCCTCTACAATACAAGTGCGGTGCGCTGCTACCTCACTCTACGAGTGGATAATAGTGGGGCAACAAAATCTAGCTATGTCTTTCTGTTATAATCCATCAGAAGGATGACTTGTATACAAGGTGGTTGATGGGGGAGGGGGATAAAGACTTGAGTTGTGTGTACGCCCCCCACATACACGTAAGTATCAGCGAGCAAGAGCGGTGTTGTTGCGGTGTTGTAGCGGTGTTATGACTCTCCACGTCACTATTCACACTACATACACTCCTACGCACTCTGCTTACGTAGATCAGTTTGTGACTTGATAAAGCCCACTGTGTGGCCGAAACGTAGTCAATAAAGGATCGCATTATACTGCATTTGTGTTTATTCTCATCGTGTCTGTTTCATACCGTTCATCTCAACGGTCTGCTGTTGTGCTGGTCTGCTGTTGTGCTGGTCAGCTGTTGTGCTGGTCAGCTGGTGTGCTGGTCTGCTGGTGTGCTGGTCAGCTGGTGTGCTGGTCAGCTGGTGTGCTGGTCAGCTGGTGTGCTGGCCTGCTGGTCAGCTGGTGTGCTGGTCAGCTGGTGTGCTGGTCTGCTGGTGTGCTGGTCAGCTGGTGTGCTGGTCAGCTGGTGTGCTGGTCAGCTGGTGTGCTGGCCTGCTGGTCAGCTGGTGTGCTGGTCAGCTGGTCAGCTGGTGTGCTGGTCAGCTGGTCAGCTGGTGTGCTGGTCTGCTGGTCAGCTGGTGTGCTGGTCAGCTGGTGTGCTGGTGTGCTGGTCAGCTGTTGTGCTGGTCAGCTGTTGTGCTGGTCAGCTGTTGTGCTGGTCAGCTGGTGTGCTGGTCAGCTGGTGTGCTGGTCAGCTGGTGTGCTGGTCAGCTGGTGTGCTGGTCAGCTGGTGTGCTGGTCAGCTGGTGTGCTGGTCAGCTGGTGTGCTGGTCAGCTGGTCAGCTGGTGTGCTGGCCTGCTGGTCAGCTGGTGTGCTGGTGTGCTGGTCAGCTGGTGTGCTGGTCTGCTGGTCTGCTGGTCAGCTGGTCTGCTGGTCAGCTGGTCTGCTGGTCAGCTGGTCAGCTGGTCAGCTGGCCTGCTGGTCAGCTGGTGTGCTGGTCAGCTGGTGTGCTGTTCAGCTGGTCTGCTGGTCTGCTGGTCTGCTGGTCAGCTGGTCAGCTGGTCTGCTGGTCAGCTGGTCAGCTGGTCAGCTAGTCTGCTGGTCTGCCGTGGAAGGTCAACTCTGACTTTTCTCTTCATGTTTCACACATCGTAATTTACTGGGTAATATTAGAGTGCCGCGTCAGCGGTGAGGAATGGTGCCACTCAGTGTAGTACCTTCCCTAAGACACTACACTCGTCAGCGTAGTGTCCGTAGTATCTACACTGATAAGTGTAGTATCCGTAGTATCTACACTGATAAGTGTAGTATCCGTAGTATCTACACTGATCAGCGTAGTATCCATAGTATCTACACTGATCAGCGTAGTATCCATAGTATCTACACTGATCAGTGTAGTATCCGTAGTATCTACACTGATCAGTGTAGTATCCGTAGTATCTACACTGATAAGTGTAGTATCCGTAGTATCTACACTGATAAGTGTAGTATCCGTAGTATCTACACTGATCAGCGTAGTATCCATAGTATCTACACTGATAAGTGTAGTATCCGTAGTATCTACACTGATAAGTGTAGTATCCGTAGTATCTACACTGATAAGTGTAGTATCCGTAGTATCTACACTGATAAGTGTAGTATCCGTAGTATCTACACTGATAAGCGTAGTATCCATAGTATCTACACTGATCAGCGTAGTATCCGTAGTATCTACACTGATCAGTGTAGTATCCGTATTATCTACACTGATCAGTGTAGTATCCGTAGTATCTACACTGATCAGTGTAGTATCCGTAGTATCTACACTGATAAGTTATCCGTATTATCTACACTGATCAGTGTAGTATCCATAGTATCTACACTGATCAGTGTAGTATCCATAGTATCTACACTTATCAGTGTAGTATCCATAGTATCTACACTGATCAGCGTAGTATCCATAGTATCTACACTGATCAGCGTAGTATGCATAGTATCTACACTGATCAGTGTAGTATCCATAGTATCTACACTGATCAGCGTAGTATCCATAGTATCTACACTGATCAGCGTAGTATGCATAGTATCTACACTGATCAGTGTAGTATCCATAGTATCTACACTGATCAGTGTAGTATCCATAGTATCTACACTGATCAGTGTAGTATCCATAGTATCTACACTGATCAGTGTAGTATCCATAGTATCTACACTGATCAGTGTAGTATCCATAGTATCTACACTGATCAGTGTAGTATCCATAGTATCTACACTGATCAGTGTAGTATTCATGGTATCTACACTGATCAGTGTAGTATCCATAGTATCTACACTGATCAGTGTAGTATCCATGGTATCTACACTGATCAGTGTAGTATCCATAGTATCTACACTGATCAGTGTAGTATCCATAGTATCTACACTGATCAGTGTAGTATACATATTATCTACACTGATCAGTGTAGTATCCATAGTATCTACACTGATCAGTGTAGTATCCATAGTATCTACACTGATCAGTGTAGTATCTATAGTATCTACACTGATCAGTGTAGTATCCATGGTATCTACACTGATCAGTGTAGTATCCATGGTATCTACACTGATCAGTGTAGTATCCATGGTATCTACACTGATCAGTGTAGTATCCATGGTATCTACACTGATCAGTGTAGTATCCATGGTATCTACACTGATCAGTGTAGTATCTTAATGGGGGAAAACACTTACCTGGCGCTGGAAACGCAACTTTCACCGATCAATTTTTAGTTTTCCCCTGACCGTGTGTGTATGTGTGTACTCACGTATTTGTGGTTGCAGGTGTCGATTCATAGCTCCTGGACCCGCCTCTTCACTGATTGCTACTAGGTCCTCTCTCTCCCTGCTCCATGAGCTTTATCAAACCTCGTCTTAAAACTATGTATGGTTCCTGCCTCCACTACGTCACTTTCTAGGCTATTCCACTTCCTGACAACTCTATGACTGAAGAAATACTTCCTAACATCTCTTTGACTCACAGGAGTCTTCAACTTCCAATTGTGACCCCTTGTTTCTGTGTCCCCTCTCTGGAACATCCTATCTCTATCCACCTTATCTATTCCCCGTAGTATTTTGTATGTCGTTATCATGTCTCCCCTAACCCTCTTGTCCTCCAGTGTTGTCAGGCCGATTTCCCTTAACCTTTCTTCGTAGGACATTCCCCTTAGCTCTGGGACTAACCTTGTCGCAAACCTTTGCACTTTATCTAATTTCTTGACGTGCTTGACCATGTACGGGTTCCAAACTGGTGCTGCATTCTCTAGTATGGGCCTGACGTACACGGTGTACATTGTCTTGAACGATTCTTTACTAAGGTATCGGAACGCTATTCTCAGGTTTGCCAGTCGCCCATATGCTGCACCAGTTATCTGGTTGATGTGTGCTTCCGGAGACGTGCTCGGTGTTATACTCACCCCAAGATCTTTCTCCTTGAGCGAGGTTTGCAGTCTTTGGCCACCTAGCCTATACTCTGTCTGCGGGCTTCTTTGCCCTTCCCCGATCTTCATGACTTTGCATTTGGTGGGGTTAAATTCTAGGAGCCAGTTGCTGGACCAGGTGTCCAGCCTGTCCAGGTCTCTTTGTAGTCCTGCCTGATCCTCATCTGATTTAATTCTCCTCATTAACTTCACATCATCTGCGAACAGAGACACTTCTGAGTCTATCCTGTCCGTCATTTCATTCACATATACCAAGAATAGCACTGGTCCTAGGACTGACCCCTGTGGGACCCCGCTCGTCACAGGCGCCCACTGTGATACCTCATCACGTACCATGACTCGTTGTTGCCTCCTTGTCAGGTATTCTCTGATCCATTGCAGTGCCCTTCCTGTTATACGCGCCTGATCCTCTAGCTTCTGCACTAATGTCTTATGAAGAACTGTGTCGAAGGCCTTCTTGCAGTCCAAGAAAATGCAGTCAACCCACCCCTCTCTCTCGTGTCTTACTTATATGTGTGTGTGTGTGTGTGTGTATGTGTATTTGTGTGTATGTGTATGAGTATGTGTGTGTGTGTGTGTGTGTGTGTGTGTGTGTTAGTTACCATTTTGTCCTAGGCACATGTCGATTAGACACTAGGCCTGTTGTATGTAGTATTAGTAGTGTGTGTGTTGTGTATACCACAACTCCACCACACTAGCCTATGCAGACGACATTACATAACTCATCACTCACGCCAATATAGATACATTCTCACACAAAACACAAAGTGAGGGCGACAGGATTGCCTTCTGGGAACAGAAATGGAGGATCAAATAAAATGCAGCTAAATCCAGCATTACATATTTTAACTATAGGAAACATGATCCTCCATTACTTGTCGAGCTCAGAACAGCTGACACCCGCACATACATCCCCATCACACAATCTGTCACAGTCCTTGGCATTAATCTTGACTACCTTCTGTGCTTACACTGACACATTCACTCAAAGCATGCAGTAGCTAGTAGGGTGTGTATGTGTATATGTGTGTGTGTGTGTGTGTGTGTGTGTGTGTGTGTGTGTGTGTGTGTACTCACCAAATTGTGGTTGCAGGGGTCGAGCCACAGCTTTTGGCCCCGCCTCTTCACTAGTCGTTACTAGGTCACTCTCTTCCTGCTCCATGAGCTTTATCATACCTCTTCTAAAAGCCATGTATAGTACCTGCCTCATTTACCTCACTTTCCAGACTATTGCACTTCCTAACACCTTTATGACTGAAGAAATACTTCCTAACATTCCTGTGATCCATCTGAGTTTTCAACTTCCAGTTGTGACCCTTTGTTGCTGTGTCCCATCTCTGGAACATCCTGTTTCTGTCCACCTTGTCGATTCCTCTCAGCATTTTATATGTTATTTTTATGTTAATCTTAGGTTCGCTAGTCGCCCGTATGCTGCAGCAATTATTTGGGTGATGTGCGCCTCAGGAGATGTGCTCGGTATTATACACACTTCAAGATTCTTTTCCACGAGTTAAGTTTGTAGCCTTTGACCCCCTAGACTGTACTCTATCTGTGGTCTTCTTTGCCCTTCCCCGATCTTCATGACTTTGCACTTGCTGGGGTTGAACTCCAATAGCCAGTTGCTGGACCAGGCCTGCAGCCTGTCCAGATCCCTTTGTAGTCCTGCCTGGTCCTCCTCCAACTGAATTCTGTTCATTAACTTCACGTCGTCTGCAAACAGGGAAACTTCTGAGTCTATTCCTTCCGGTGTGTACTCACCTATATGTACTCATCTATATGTGGTTGCAGGTTTCGATTCATAGCTCCTGGCCCCGCCTCTTCACTGGTCGATATTAATTCACTCTCTCCCTGCTCCATCAGCTTTATCATACCTCTTCTTAAAGGTATGTATGGAACTTGCTTCCACTACTTCACTCTCCAGATTATTCCACTTCCTGACAACTCTAAAGCTAAAGAAATACTTCCTAACATCCCTATGACTCATCTGGGTTTTCAGCTTCCAATTGTGGACCCTTGTTCCTGTATCCCATCTCTGAAACATTCGAGCCCTGTCTACATTGTCAATTCCTCTCAGTATCTTAAACGTTGTTATCATGTCCCCCCTGTCCCTCCTATCCTCTAGTGTCATCAGGTTGAGTTACCTTAACCTCTCCTCATAAGACATACCTCTCAGTTCCGGGACTAAACGTGTTGCAAATTTTTGCACTTTCTCCGATTAAGTGACGTGTTTGACTAGGTGAGGGTTCCATACTGGTGCTGTGATTAGTGTGCGTGTACTCGTCTATTTGTGGTTGCAGGGGTCGAGACTCAGCTCCTGGCCCCGCCTCTTCACTGATCGCTACTAGGTCCTCTCTCTTCCTGCTCCATGAGCTTTATCATACCTCGCCTCAAAGATATGCGTGGTTCCTGCCTCCACTAATTCACTTGCTAGACTATTCCACTTCCTGGCAACTCTATGGCTGGGGAAATACTTCCTAACATTCCTTTGACTCATCTGAGTCTTTAAGTTCCAATTGTGACCCCTTGTTTCTATGTTCCATCTCTGGAACATCCTGTCTCTGCCCACCTTATCTATTCCACGCAGTATTTTGTATGTCGTTATCATGTCTCCCCTAACCCTCCTGTCCTCCAGTGTCGTCAGGCCGATTTCCCTTAACCTTTCTTCGTAGGACATTTCCCTTAGCTCTGGAACTAGCCTTGTTGCAAACCTTTGCACTTTCTCTAATTTCTTGACGTGCTTGACCAGGTGTTGGTTCCAAACTGGTGCTGAATACTCCAGTATGGGCCTGACGTACACGGTGTACAGTGTCTTGAACGATTCCTTACTGAGATATCGGAACGCTATTCTCAGGTTTGCCAGGCGCCCATATGCTACAGCAGTTATCTGGTTGATGTGTGCTTCCGGAGAAGTGTTCGGTATTATACTCACCCCAAGATCTTTCTCCTTGAGCGAGGTTTGCAGTCTTTGGCCACCTAGCCTATACTCTGTCTGCGGTCTTCTTTGCCCTTCCTCGATCTTCATGACTTTGCATTTGGCGGGGTTAAATTCAAGGAGCCAGTTGCTGGACCAGGTGTTCAGCCTGTCCAGGTCTCTTTGTAGTCCTGCCTGATCCTCATCTGATTTAATTCTCCTCATTAACTTCACATCATCTGCGAACAGGGACACTTCTGAGTCATGTCATTCACATATACCAAAAATAGCTCTAGTCCTAGGACTGACCCCTGTGGGACCCCGCTTATCACAGGCGCCCACTGTGATACCTCATCACGTACCATGACTCATTGTTGCCTCCTTGTCAGGTATTCTCTGATCCATTGCAGTGCCCTTCCTGTTATACACGCCTGATCCTCCAGCTTCTGCACTAATCTCTTGTGAGGAACTGTGTCGACGGCCTTCTTGCTTGTACTCACCTAATTGTACACACCTAATTGTGGTTGCAGGGGTCGAGACTCAGCTCCTGGCCCCGCCTCTTCGCTGTCTGCTACTGGGTCTCTGCTCTCCCTGCTCCATGAGCTTTATCATACCTTGTCTTAAAACTATGTATGGTTCCTGCCTCCACTATATCTTTCTCTAGACTATTCCACTTCCTGACTACTCTGTGGCTGAAGAAATGCTTCCTAACATCCCTTTGACTCATCTGAGTCTTCAGCTTCCAGTTGTGACCCCTTGTTTCTGTGTTCCCTCTCTGGAACATCCTGTCACTGTCTACCTTGTCAATTCCCCGCAGTATTTTGTATGTCGTTATCATGTCTCCTCTGACCCTTCTTTCCTCCAGTGTTGTTAGTCCTATTTCCCTCAACCTTTCTTCATAGGACAGACCCCTGAGTTGTGGAACTAACCTTGTCGCAAACCTTTGCACTTTCTCTAGTTTCTTTACGTGCTTGACCAGGTGTGGGTTCCAGACTGGTGCTGCATATTCTAGTATGGGCCTGACGTACACGGTATACAGTGTCTTGAACGATTCCTTGTTAAGGTAACGGAACGCTAATCTTAGGTTTGCCAGTCGCCCATATGCTGCCCCAGTTATCTGGTTGATGTGTGCCTCCGGAGACGTGCTTGGCGTTATACTCACCCCAAGGTCTTTCTCCTTTGCCGAGGTTTGTAGCCTTTGCCCGCCTAGCTTGTACTCTGTCAGCGGTCTTCTTTGCCCTTCTCCGATCCTCATGACTTTGCATTTGGTGGGATTGAATTCGAGAAGCCATCTGCTAGACCAGATGTCGAGCTTGTCCAGGTCTGTTTGTTCTTCCAACTTCTTTACTAATCTTGTGTGTGTGTGTGTGTGTGTGTGTGTGTTGTGTGTGTGTGTGTGTGTGTGTGTGTGTGTTTGTGTGTGTGTGTGTGTGTGTGTGTGTGTGTTTGTGTTTGTGTTTGTGTGTGTGTGTGTGTGTGTGTGTTGTTGTGTGTGTGTGTGTGTGTGTGTGTGTGTGTGTGTGTGTTCGTGTGCGTGTTGTGCGTTTTCGTTCAAGGGTTCGAGGTTAATCTGCTGGACGTTGCCTCTTAACACATATCGTGTTGTCTCTTAGTGCACTCAGGGCACCCTTGATTTTCATTGGGTGGATGTTGCATCGTTTGCCCAGTCTTTTTCTTTCGTAGGGAGTGATTTGTGTGTGCAGATTTGGGGACCAACCTCTCTAAGATTTTCTAGATTTAAAAAGTGATACATAGTTGTGGGCTGCGTTCCGAGGAGTGCAGATGAAGGGACTACACATGGTCGCAGTAACTGAGGTGCTTCACTCTACATGTAGTGAAGGTTCTCTCTACATTCTGTACATCTGCAATTTCACCTGCCTTGATAAGAGATGTTAGTGTACAGCAATATTCCGGCCTAGGGAGAACAAGTGACTAAAATTGGTTCATTCGCTGGCATGGCAGCCCTTGTTTTGAAGATTCTCATTATCCATCACAACTCAGTCCTTTATATTAATTGTTTGATCTGTTATGTGATTATACAATGTTTTATACACCTTGCTTAATGTTACTCTCCCTCGCTCACTCACTGCTCTCCCTCGCTCACTCACTCCTCTCCCTCGCTCACTCACTGCTCTCCCTCGCTCACTCACTACTCTCCCTCACTCACTACTCTCCCTCGCTCACTCACTGCTCTCCCTCGCTCACTACTCTCCCTCGCTCACTCACTGCTCTCCCTCGCTCACTCACTACTCTCCCTCACTCACTACTCTCCCTCGCTCACTCACTGCTCTTCCTCGCTCACTCACTATCACTCACTACTCTCCCTCGCTCACTCACTACTCTCCCTCGCTCACTCCTTACTCTCTCCCTCGCTCACTCACTACTCTCCCTCGCTCACTCACTACTCTCTCCTCGCTCACTCACTATCACTCACTACTCTCCCTCACTCACTACTATCCCTCGCTCACTCACTGCTCTTCCTCGCTCACTCACTACTCTCCTCACTATCCCTCGCTCACTCACTACTCTTCCTCGCTCACTCACTATCACTCACTACTCTCCTCCTCATCACTCTATCCCTCGCTCACTCACTGCTCTTCCTCGCTCACTCACTATCACTCACTACTCTCCCTCGCTCACTCACTACTCTCCCTCGCTCACTCACTACTCTCCCTCGCTCACTCACTACTCTCCCTCGCTCACTCACTACTCTCCCTCGCTCACTCACTACTCTCCCTCGCTCACTCATTACTATCCCTCGCTCACTCACTACTCTCCCTCGCTCACTCACTACTCTCCCTCACTCACTACTCTCCCCCGCTCACTCACTCTCTTCCTCGCTCACTCACTATCACTCACTACTCTCCTCACTCACTACTATCCCTTGCTCACTCACTGCTCTTCCTCGCTCACTCACTATCACTCACTCTCTCCTCGCTCCTCACTACTCTCCCTCGCTCACTCACTACTCTCCCTCGCTCACTCACTACTTTCCCTCGCTCACTCACTACTCTCCCTCGCTCACTCACTACTCTCCCTCGCTCACTCACTACTCTCCCTCGCTCACTACTTTCCCTCGCTCACTCACTACTCTCACTCACTACTCTCCCTCACTCACTACTCTCCCTCGCTCACTCACTGCTCTCCCTCGCTCACTCACTATCACTCACTACTCTCCCTCACTCACTACTCTCCCTCGCTCCTCACTCTCTCCCTCGCTCACTCACTGCTCTCCCTCGCTCACTCACTACTCTCCCTCGCCCACTCACTGCTCTTCCTCGCTCACTCACTACTCCCCCTCGCTCACTCACTACTCTCCCTCGGTCACTACTCTCCCTCGCTCACTCACTGTTCTCCCTCGCTCATTCACTGTTCTCCCTCGCTCATTCACTGTTCTCCCTCGCTCACTCACTGCTTTCCCTCGCTCACTACTCTCCCTCGCTCACTGTTCTCCCTCTCTCACTCACTGTTCTCCCTCGCTCATTCACTGTTCTCCCTCGCTCACTCACTGCTTTCCCTCGCTCACTCACTGCTCTCCCTCGGTCACTACTCTCCCTCGCTCACTCACTGTTCTCCCTCGCTCATTCACTGTTCTCCCTCGCTCACTCACTGCTTTCCCTCGCTCACTCACTACTCTCCCTCGCTCACTCACTGTTCTCCCTCGCTCACTCACTGTTCTCCCTCGCTCATTCACTGTTCTCCCTCGCTCACTCACTGCTTTCCCTCGCTCACTCACTGCTCTCCCTCGCTCACTACTCTCCCTCGTTCACTCATCCCTCGCACACTCACTACTCTCCCTCGCTCAATACTCTCCTTCGTTCACTCACTGTTCTCCCTCGCTCACTCACTACTCTCCCTGCTCACTCACTGTTCTCTCTCGCTTACACTGTTCTCCCTCGGTCACTCACTGTTCTCCCTCGCTCATTCACTCTTCTCCCTCACTACTCTCCCTCGATCACTCACTATTCCCCCTCGCTCACTGATCTGCCTCATCTCACCCTTCAGCCTCCCTGTCTCCTTCATCACCATCAATTCACCCTTCTCCTCTTCCTCCTCTCCCCTCGTCCTCCTCGTCCTCCTCCTCGTCCTCCTCCCTCTCCTCCTCTTCCTCTTCCTCCTCCTCTTCCTCCTCCTCCTCCTCCGCACCACAGTCACCGCTGCGGTGAAGGAAGGAAGGAAGGTAATTAGAATAAGGGTTTCATTAGTATGAGGATGGAAGAGAGAATTAGCAGGCGGCCAGACCTTCCTTGTAAATCATAGCTGAAAGCTTTGTTAATGTTGCTGCTTCATTAAGCTTCCCTGATTGTGGTTGTCTGCTTGTGTATATCTGCTTTGTCTGCCCCTTCCTCTGTGTGTCTGCCTTCCTTACCTGCCAGTGTGCATCTGCTGGAGTCTGTCTCCACCTCTGTATCTGTCCCTCGCTCGCTCACTCAGCCTGCCAGTCTGTCCCTGCCTTCCAGCCTGCCAGTCTGTCCCTGCCTTCCAGCCTGCCAGTCTGTCCCTGCCTTCCAGCCTGCCAGTCTGTCCCTGCCTTCCAGCCTGCCAGTCTGTCCCTGCCTTCCAGCCTGCCAGTCTGTCCCTGCCTTCCAGCCTGCCAGTCTGTCCCTGCCTTCCAGCCTGCCAGTCTGTCCCTGCCTTCCAGCCTGCCAGTCTGTCCCTGCCTTCCAGCCTGCCAGTCTGTCCCTGCCTTCCAGCCTGCCAGTCTGGGTACATCTGGCCAAGACTGAGGGACTGATTACCTCAAACTCCTCCTCATCTTCTACTCTTTCTCTGCACTGGACTGAAGAAGCCACTGGCTGACAAAATGTTTCCAGAATAAAGATTCCCAAATATTACACAAGTGTCTCATATATCAACTTGTCGGATTTATAAACTATTTATTAAAATGCAATTAATATTATAAACATTACAGTATATATATATATATATATATATATTTTTTTTTTTTTTTTTTTATTAACACATCGGCCGATTCCCACCAAGGCAGGGTGGCCCGAAAAGAAAACTTTCATCATCATTCACTCCATCACTGTCTTGCCAGAAGGGTGCTTTACACTACAGTTATAAAACTGCAACATTTACACCCTCCTTCAGAGTGCCGGCACTGTACTTCCCATCTCCAGAACTCAAGTCCGGCCTGCCGGTTTCCTGAATCCTTCATAAATGTTACTTTGCTCACACTCCAACAGCACGTCAAGTATTAAAACCATATGCCTCCATTCACTCCTATCAAATACGCTCACACATGCTTGCTGGAAATCCAAGCCCCTCGCACACAAAACTTCCTTTACCCCTCCCTCCAACCTTTCCTAGGCCGACCCCTACCCGCCTTCCCTCCACTACAGATTTATACACTCTCGAAGTCACTCTGTCTCGTTCCATTCTCTCTACATGTCCAAACCACCTCAACAACCCCTCCTCAGCTCTCTGGACAATCGTTTTGGTAATCCTGCACCTCCTCCTAATTTCCAAACTCCGAATTCTCTGCATTATATTCACACCACACATTGACCTCAGACATGACATCTCCACTGCCTCCAGCCTTCTCCTCGTTGCAACATTCATCACCCATGCTTCACACCCATATAAGAGCGTTGGTATAACTATACTCTCATACATTCCCTCTTTACTTCCATGGACAAGGTTCTTTGTCTCCACAGACTCGAAGTGCTCCACTCACCCTTTTCCCTCATCAATTCTATGATTCACCTCATCCTTCATAGACCCATCCGCCGACATGTCCACTCCCAAATATCTGAATACATTCACCACCTCCATACTCTCTCCCTCCAATCTGATATCCAATCTTTCGTCACCTATTCTTTTTGTTATTCTCATCACCTTACTCTTTCCTATATTCACTTTCAATTTTCTTCTTTTACACACCCTACCAAATTCATCCACCAACCTCTGCAGCTTCTCTTCAGAATCTCCCAAAAGCACAGTGTCATCAGCAAAAAGCAACTGTGACAACTCCCACTTTGTATTTGCTTCTTTATCTTTTAGCCCAACACCTCTTGCCAAGACCCTCGCATTCACTTCTCTTACAACCCCATCTATAAATATATTGAACAACCACGGTGACATCACACATCCTTGTCTAAGGCCCACTTTTACTGGGAAATAGTCCCCTTCCCTCCTACACACTCTAACCTGAGCCTCACTATCCTCATAAAAACTCTTCACTGCTTTCAGTAACCTTCCTCCTATTCCATACACCTGCAACATCTGCCACATTGCCTCCTATCTACCCTATCATACGCCTTTTCCAAATCCATAAATGCCACAAAAACATCTTTACCCTTATCCAAATACTGTTCACCTATATGTTTCACTGTAAACACTTGGTCTACACACCCCTACCTTTCCTAAAGCCCCTTGTTCATCTGCTATCCTGCTTTCTGTTTTACTCTTAATTCTTTCAATAATAACTCTACCATACACTTTACCAGGTACACTCAACAGACTTATTCCCCTATAATTTTTGCACTCTCTTTTGTCCCCTTTGCCTTTATACAAAGGAACAATACACGCTCTCTGCCAATCCCTAGGTACCTTACCCTCTTCCATACATTTATTAAATAATAGCACCAACCACTCCAAAATTATATATATATATATATATATATATATATATATATATATATATATATATATATATATATATTCACAAACACTAATCTCAGGTCGAAGGAGATTCGAACCTACGCACCTTGAAACAAGGTACGCAGTGCTCTACCACCGTACCACACTGGTCCAATACCTTGGCGCCCAGCTAACGCTAGACGTTTGACGTTTTGGTCCAAGGCAGCCAGCTTTTCATCTCATTCCCTGCATGCATTGACCGACAAGAGATTTTTCCAATTATGGCTTAAATAGCAACTCTCTTCTTGCCGAAAAAGGCAAGCGAAAATTTGTGTATGCAATAATTTCGCAAAAATCGTTCTGAATCTAACGAAAAAAATATATTTCATTGTGTTTGTTACTAAATTATTATAAACTTTAGTTGCATTAGGCTAAATTAAATTGCGTTTGTTATAATAATATTAGGTAAGTTTTCTAAGGTACTTTTGGTACAAAATTATTATTTTTTTATTAACATAATTGAAAAATATATATTTAAATGCATAAGAGAAAATTTTAGAAAGGACATAATTTTTAACGAGTTCTTGTCCTTTCACCAATTTTACCTATTCGGTACATTATATATATATATATATCGTGTCGATTAGGTAAAACTGGTCAATTAGCAAGAACTCATCTAAAATTAAATCCTTTCTAAAATTTTCTCTTATACGTTTAAAGATATATTTGTTTAATTTATGTTAATGTAAGAATTTATAATTTTGTACCAAGAGAAACTTGGTACAAAATATATCTTTAAACGTATAAGAGAAAATTTTAGAAAGGATTTAATTTTAGATGAGTTCTTGCTAATTGACCAGTTTTACCTAATCGGCACGATATATATATATATATATATATATATATATATATATATATATATATATATATATATATATATATATATATATATATATATCAATAACAACACTGCGACTAGTCGAGCATTTGAACCCATGTCGTTTTGGCCCTCCCCATGGTGAGTGACGCTCTAACCCACAGGACCACGCAATCCTACAAGAATCACGCACCCAGCAGAGCTAGGTGTTTTACCGTGATCCGATGACATACGGTGGTGTGGGTGCCTCTGAGCTAATTTCAGTCTATTCCCGTTTGGTGTACTAGCTTCCACGAGCAGTATTTTATATTATTGTAACCATGAACGAGTGGTTCTGAATCAATAACAACACTGTCGTATTGATTCAATACTACTCGTTCGTTGTTACAACAATATATATATATATATATATATATATATATATATATATATATATATATATATACACACACACACACACACACACACACACATACATCTATGTTCTTTATTTCGTCTATTCTCCATGGGAAAGTGGAAAAGAATCTTTCCTCCGTAAGCCATGCATGTTGTATGAGGCGACTAAAATGCCGGGAGCAATGGGTTAGTAACCCCTTCTCCTGTATACATTACTAAAAGAGAGAAGAAAAACTTTATAAAACTGGGATGCTTGAATGTGCGTGGATGTAGTGCGGATGATAAGAAAGAGATGATTGCTGATGTTATGAATGAAAAGAAGTTGGATGTCCTGGCCCTAAGCGAAACAAAGCTGAAGGGGGTAGGCGAGTTTCAGTGGGGAGAAATAAATGGGATTAAGTCAGGAGTATCTGAGAGAGTTAGAGCTAAGGAAGGGGTAGCAATAATGTTGAAGGACCAGTTATGGAGAGAGAAGTGGGAATATAAATGTATAAATTCAAGGATTATGTGGATTAAAATAAGGGTCGGATGTGAAAAGTGGGTCATAATAAGTGTGTATGCACCTGGAGAAGAGAGAAGTGAAGAGGAGAGAGAGAGAGAGATTTTGGGAGATGTTAAGCGAGTGTGTAGGAACTTTTGAACCAAGTGAGAGAGTAATTGTGGTAGGGGACCTAAATGCTAAAGTGGGAGAAACATGTAGAGAGGGTGTGGTAGGTAAGTTTGGGGTGCCAGGTGTAAATGATAATGGGAGCCCTTTGATTGAACTTTGTATAGAATGGGGTTTAGTTATAGGTAATACATATTTTAAGAAAAAGAGGATAAATAAGTATACAAGATATGATGTAGGGAGTAATGACAGTAGTTTGTTGAACTATGTATTGGTAGATAAAAGACTGTTGAGTAGACTTCAGGATGTACATGTTTATAGAGGAGCCACATATATATCAGATCACTTTTTAGTTGTAGCTACAGTGAGAGTAAAAGGTAGATGTGATACAAGGAAAATAGAAGCAGTAAGTAAGAGAGAGGTGAAGGTTTTTAGACTAAAAGAGGAGGCAGTTAGGGTAAGATATAAACAACTATTGGAGGATAGATGGGCTAGTGAGAGTGTAGGCAATGGGGTCGAAGATGTATGGGGTAGGTTTGTGGTTACAGGAAAGTGGGTGCGGGAGGGAAGAAGAGTGATTGGTGGAATGATGATATAAAGAGAGTAGTAAGGGAGAAAAAGTTACCATATGAGAGATTTTTACAAAGTAGAAGTGATGCAAGGAGGGAGGAGTATATGGAGAGAAAAAGAGAGGTTGAGAGAGAGGTGAAGCAATGTAAAAGGTGAGATGTTATCAACAAATTTTGTTGAAAATAAGAAAAAGTTTTGGAGTGAGATTAATAAGTTGAGGAAGCCTAGAGAACAAATGGATTTGACAGTTAAAAATAGGAGAGGAGAGTTATTAAATGGAGAGTTAGAGGTATCGGGAAGATGGAGGGAATATTTTGAGGAATTGTTAAATGTTAATTAATATAGGGAAGCTGTGATTTCGTGTATAGGGCAAGGAGGAATAACATCTTGTAGGAGTGTGGAAGAGCCAGTTGTGAGTGTGGGGGAAGTTCGTGAGGCAGTGGGTAGAATGAAAGGGGGTAAGGCAGCTGGTATTGATGGGATAAAGATAGAAATGTTAAAAGCAGGTGGGGATATAGTTTTGGAGTGGTTGGCGCTATTATTTAATAAATGTATGGAAGAGGGTAAGGTACCTAGGGATTGGCAGAGAGCATGCATAGTTCCTTTGTATAAAGGCAAAGGGGACAAAAGAGAGTGCAAAAATTATAGGGGAATAAGTCTGTTGAGTATACCTGGTAAAGTGTATGGTAGAGTTATTATTGAAAGAATTAAGAGTAAGACGGAGAGCAGGATAGCTGATGAACAAGGAGGCTTAAGGAAGGGTAGGGGGTGTGTAGACCAAGTGTTTACAGTGAAACATATAGCTGATCAGTATTTAGATAAGGGTAAAGAGGTATTTGTGGCATTTATGGATTTGGTAAAGGAGTATGACAGGGTGGATAGGGGGGCAATGTGGCAGATGTTGCAGATGTATGGAATAGGAGGTAGGTTACTGAAAGCAGTGGAGAGTTTTTAAGAGGATAGTGAGGCTCAGGTTAGTGTGTGTAGGCGAGAGGGAGATTATTTTCCAGTAAAAGTAGGCCTTAGACAAGGATGTGTGATGTCACCATGGTTGTTCAATATATTTGTAGATGGGGTTGTAAGAGAAGTGAAGGCGCAGGTGTTGGCAAGAGGTGTGGGGTTAAAAGATAAAGAATCTAACACAAAATGGGAGTTGTCACAGTTTCTCTTTGCTGATGACACTGTGCTTTTGGGGGATTCTGAAGAGAAGTGGCAGAGGTTGGTAGATGAGTTTGGTAGGTTATGTAAAAGAAGAAAATTCAAAGTGAATATAGGAAAGAGTAAGGTGATGAGGATAAAAAAATGACAAAAGATTGGATATCAGATTGGAAGGAGAGAGTATGGAAGAGGTGAATGTATTCAGATATTTGAGAGTGGACGCGTGAGCAGATGTGTCTATGAAAAATGAGGTGAATCATAGAATTGAAGAGGGGAAAAGGGTAAGTGGTGCACTGAGGAGTCTGTGGAGACAAAGAACTTTGTCCATGGAAGCAAAGAGGGGAATGTATGAGAGTATAGTTATACCAACACTCTTATATGGGTGTGAAGCATGGGTGGTGAATGTTGCAACAAGGAGAAGGCTGGAGGCAATGGAGATGTCATGTTTGAAGGCAATGTGTAGTGTGAATATAATGCAGAGAATTCGTAGTTTGGAGATTAGGAGGAGGTGTGGGATTACCAAAACTATTATTCAGAGGGCTGAGGAGGGGTTGTTGGGGTGGTTCAGACATGTTGAGAGGAGGGAACAAAATAGAATGACTTCGAGAGTGTATAAATCTGTAGTGGAGGGAAGGCGGGGTAGGGGTCGGACTAGGAAAAGTTGGAGGGAGGGGGTAAATGAGGTTTTGTGTGCGAGGGGCTTGGACTTCCAGCAAGCATGTGTGAGCGTATTTGATAGGAGCGAATGGAGACAAATGGTTTTTAGGACTTGTCATGCTGTTGGAGTGTGAGCAAGGTAACATTTATGAAGGGATTCAGGGAAACCGGCAGGCCGGACTTGAGTCCTGGAGATGTGAAGTACAGTGTCTGCACTCTGAAGGATGGGTGTTAATGTTGCAGTTTTATAACTGTAATGTAAGCATGCCTCTGGCAAAGCAGTGATGGAGTGAATGATGATGAAAGTTTTTCTTTAAACGGCCGATGTGTTAATATATATATATATATATATATATATATATATATATATATATATATATATATATATATATACGCAGTTTATTTTAATTCCCATTTTAGTGATAAAAACAAAACTTACAAGCATCTTAATAATAATAAAATAATCAATAATAATAACTAATAGTAATAATGATAATCGTGATAATAATGTTGATATTTTTGCTGGTGTTGTGATCAACTTTGATCCACTGGGAGACTTGGGAGTCAACTTCTGTAACTTGCCTCAAAGTTTTTAAATCATTCATGCAAATTTTTGCGTTTAAACGCTGGTGTGTGTGTGTGTGTGTGTGTGTGTGTGTGTGTGTGTGTGTGTGTGTTACCTAGTGAAGGTGTTACCCTTTTGTGTGACTTGGCATACCACTAGGAAGGTGTTACTGACCTTGTGTGACCTGTGACATACCAGTGACTGCAGAATATATGTAGTCTCTTGTGACAGCTAATTAAGTTCACAAAGAAAGTGAAGGTAACTTTGAAGTAGTCGTCCAGCCAGTCATCACATTGTGAAGACCCGTCTCAAGTGAGCTTCCTGAAGATTACAATGATATCTTCTACATTCTTTTGTTATAATCAGGGACCTCAAGGACCTCGGGATCACCAGGGATCACATGGAACCTCGTGGATGACCAGGGACCTGATGGGACCTCGGGGATCACCAAGGATCTCATGGGATCTCGGGGATCACCAAGGATCTCATGGGACCTCGTGGATGACCAGGGACCTGATGGGACCTCGGGGATCACGAAGGATCTCATGGGACCTCGTGGATGACCAGGGACCTGATGGGACCTCGGGGATCACCAAGGATCTCATGGGACCTCGGGGATCACCAAGAATCTCATGGGACCTCGGGGATCACCAAGGATCTCATGGGACCTCGGGGATCACCAGGGATCTGATGGGGCCTCGTGGATCACCAGGGCATTCAGGGCCTCATGGATCAACAGGGACCTGATGGGGCCTCGGATAAATTGATTGGGTCTTATTAATTATCTGATTTTTTAACGGTTGTGTTAACTCTCCCACTTTATTCCACTCTCTTCCCCTTCCCTTACTTCTACCCTTAATCTTTCCACTGTTTCCCTTCTTATCTTCCCTCTCTTCCCCTTACTGTTCCTACCGAAGTCTTGGCACCTGGGCAGGTGCACTGCACTTACCTGTCTGATATTCACAATAAACTTCATGTATTGTGCTGAAGGGAGAACGACTGAATTTTGGGTGTACCTGTGTGTTTGAGAAGCGTGTGGGTGTGTTTGTGTGGGTGTGGTGGGCTATCTGTCGTGTTCACTAAGTTCATTATGTTCTTTAAGAGCCTGTGAGAGATTGTCGTGGTAAGGGTTCTCGTTATGTTCTTTAAGGTCCCGTGAAAAGTTCGTCGGAGACCAGGAACTTACTCTCCTGTGTTTGCTTTACTTGCCCAGTGGTTTTAGTGACCTTGACACTGTGTAAATTTCACTTGTAATATTATTAATTCCCGAGATCTAATTGTCGTCTCGTGGAAAGAGGAAATAATTGTTAAAAATTATCGTGTTTTTATCTCTGGTTATCAGTAAGTTGTTTATTACGAGCACAGGTAGCAATCCAAGGCCTGTAGTACTTGTTTGTAAACAAAGTCAGCAATGCATAGAGATCAAGAGGGCAAGACAAGGGCAAGGCAAACACAGCAGAGGTAGATTTCATTACCATTGCATTCCTTCGCTATTTATTTACAATATTTACAAGGTTAATGTCTTAAGTCAACAGTACAATAACGAGACCGCCTAGAACCACTCAGAGCAACGAGTGGTTTCAACCAGAGTTGGCGAGTGTCTCCCTGCCAGCCAGCCAGAGAGACAGGTACAGCGTCACCTTGGCTAGGGAACCGTATTTTCACCTGATTGATGGCTTGAACTGGACAATAAATGCAGCAGGGAAGGGGTCCCAGAACGGCTACATTCTGAACTGCCAGTTCACTCGTGAACTGGCATGACAATGGTTGTGTGACGAATGTGGAATAAAATGTGACATTCTCAGGGCGCATGCTCACTTTTGTTTGGATGGAGGCATCAGTTTTTTCACCTGTATTACCTAATGTGTTTTTAAATTAGTTCTCCTGAGGCTCCGCGTCTTCTTGTTCTTGTTCCTCTTGTTAGTCTATCTTCTTGTTCCTCTTGTTAGTCTCTCTTCTTGTTCCTCTTGTTAGTCTATCTTCTTGTTCCTCTTGTTAGTCTCTCTTCTTGTTCCTCTTGTTAGTCTATCTTCTTGTTCCTCTTGTTACTCTCTCTTCTTGTTCCTCTTGTTAGTCTGTCTTCTTGTTCCTCTTGTTAGTCTGTCTTCTTGTTCCTCTTGTTAGTCTATCTTTTTGTTCCTCTTGTTAGTCTGTCTTCTTGTTCCTCTTGTTAGTCTGTCTTCTTGTTCCTCTTGTTAGTCTTCTTCTTGTTCCTCTTGTTAGTCTTCTTCTTGTTCCTCTTGTTAGTCTGTCTTCTTGTTCTCTTTTGTCTTCTTCTTGTCCTCTTGAGTCTGTCTTCTTGTTCCTCTTGTTAGTCTGTCTTCTTGTTCCTCTTGTTCCTCTTGTTAGTCTGTCTTCTTGTTCCTCTTGTTAGTCTGTCTTCTTGTTCCTCTTGTTAGTCTCTCTTCTTGTTCCTCTTGTTAGTCTGTCTTCTTGTTCCTCTTGTTAGTCTGTCTTCTTGTTCCTCTTGTTAGTCTGTCTTCTTGTTCCTCTTGTTAGTCTGTCTTCTTGTTCCTCTTGTTTGTTTGTTGAACAACAAACAAAGATGGCGTGAACACGGGAGTCAACCATCTTGTTACAGTGTCAACTTTGATGACACTTTGTGTTTCAAGTCACTTGTTTTGAAGAGTCCCTCCCCCCCCCACCCCTTCCCTTCCTTACCACCCCTTCCCTTCCCTACCACCCCTTCCATTCCCCACCACTCCTTTCCTTCCCCACCACTCCTTCCCTTCCCTACCACTCCTTCCCTTCCTTACCACCCCTTCCCTTCCTTACCACCCCTTCCCTTCCCTACCACCCCTTCCTTTCCTACCACCCCTTCCCTTCCCTACCACCCCTTCCCTTCTCCACTCTTTCCCTTCCCTACCACCCCTTCCTTTCCCCACCACCCCTTCCTTCCCTACCACTCCTTCCCTTCCCCACCACTCCTTCCCTTCCCTACCACCCCTTCCCTTCCCTACTACCCCTTCCCTTCCTACCACCCCTTCCCTTCCCCACCACTCCTTCCCTTCCCTACCACCCCTTCCTTCCCTACCATCCCTTCCCTTCCCTACCACCCCTTCCCTTCCCTACCACTCCTTCCCTTCCCACCACTCCTTCCCTTCCCTACCACCCCTTCCCTTCCCCATCACTCCTTCCCTTCCCTAAAACCCCTTCCATTCCCTACCACCCTTCCTTCCCTACCACCCCTTCCCTACCATCCCTTCCTACCACCCTTCCCTTCCCTACCATCCCTTCCCTACCACCCCTTCCTTCCCTACCACCCTTCCCTTCCCCACCACTCCTTCCCTTCCCTACCACAACTTCCCTTCCCCACCACTCCTTCCCTTCCCCACCACTCCTTCCCTTCCCTAACACCCTTCCCTTCCCTACCACCTTCCCTTCCCTACCACCCCTTCCCTTCCCTACACCCCTTCCCTTCCCTACCACCCCTTCCCTTCCCTACCACCCCTTCCCTTCCACCCCTTCCCTTCCAGCCCTTCCCTTCCCCACCAGTCCTTCCCTTCCCTACCACCCCTTCCTTTCCCCACCACTCCTTTTCTCCCCCACCACCCCTTCCCTTTCCTACCACCCCTTCCTTCCCCACCACCCCTTCAATTCCCCACCACCCCTTCCCTCCCCAACCACCCTTCCCTCCTAACAACCCCTTCTCTCCCCACCACCCCTTCCTCATCACCCCTTCCTCCTCATCACTCCTTCCTTTCCCCACCATCCCTTCCCACCCTTCCGTTCCCCACAACCCTTTCCCTTCACCACCCCTTCCCTCACCACCCTTTCCTCACCCACTCCTTCCCTCCCCTCCACCCCTTTCCTCCCCATCATCCCTTTCCTTCCCACCACTCCTTCCCTCCCCACCATCCCTACCCTCCCCATAACTCCGACCCTCCCTATTACTCCGACCCTCCCCCACCCCTACCTTCCCCACCATCACAACACCCCCACCACGATGGCCACGGTGGCTCCTGTGGCCTGGTGGCTGAAGCTTTCGCTTCACACGGCGATTGTCCGGGTTCGATTCCCGGCAAGGGTAGAAACTTTGGGCGTGTTTACTTACACCGGTTGTTTATTTTCACCCATCAGTAAAATGGGTACCTGGGTGTTAGTTGACTGGTGTGGGTCGCATCATGGGACAAAACTGCCCTTATTTGCCCGAAATGTTCTGAATAACAAGGAGCTTTCTATATGGTAGTACGTATGTCATTGATGTCAGCTAGGACTGTATACCTTGTACATGAACGTGTAGTAAATAAAGATATTAACTCATCAAAGAGTGCTAAGAAACACGATTGCAAACCACAATCCATGGCAACATGGGTTCAGAGCAGGTCACTCCTGCCTCTCGCAACTACTGGACCACTATGTTATGGTCTTCTTGGACGCACTGGAAGAAAAACAGAATGCATATGTAGTATACACAGACTTTGCAAAAGCCTTTAACAAGTGCGATCATGGTGTAACAGCCAACAAAATACGTGCTAAAGGGATAACTGGCAAAGTGGGGAGATGGATCTTCAACTTTCTAACCAATCGAACACAAAGAATAGTGGTAAACAGACATAGACAGAGATGTAATCCACAGCACCGTGTCATCCTTTGCAGACGATACTAGGATCAGCATGAGAGTGTCATCCAATGAGGACACAGTTAACCTCCAAGAAGATATAAACCAAGTTTTCCAATGGACAACGGAAAACAATATGATGTTCAATGATGACAAATTCCAGCTACTCCGTTATGGAAAACTGGAGGAAATAATAACTAAAACTGAGTATACTAGAAACTCTAATCAAACAATAGAGTGGAAAAGTAATGTGAAGGACCTGGGAGTGGTAATGTCTCAGGATCTCACTTTCAAGGATCACAACAGTGCCACGATCACATCTGCAAAGAAAATGATTGGATCGATAATGAGAATGTTCAAAATAAGAGATGCTAATCCAGTGATGAGCCTTTTCAAATCACTTATTCTCTCTAGGCTGGAATACTGCTGTACATTAACATCTCTATTCAAGGCAGGTGAAATTGCAGATCTAGAGAATGTACAGAGAACCTTTACTGCACATATAAGTTCCGTCAAACACCTTAACTACTGGGAACGCTTTGAATCACTTGACTTGTACTCACTTGAACACAGGCGAGAGAGATACATCATAATCTACACTTGGAAAATCCTAGAAGGAATGGTCCAGAATCTGCACACAGAAATCACTCCCTACGAAAGTAAAAGACTGGGCAGGCGGTGCAAAATACCCCCAATGAAAAGTAGGGGTGCCATTGGTACACTAAGAGAAAACACCGTAAGTGTCCAGGGCCCAAGACTGTTCAGCCTCCCACCATGCATATGGAGAATTACCAATAGGCCCCTGGCTGCCTTCAAGAGGGAGCTGGACAGATACTTAAAGTCGGTGTCGGATCAGCCGGGCTGTGATTCGTACGATGGACTACGTGCGGCCAGCAGTAACAGCCTGGTTGATCAGGCCCTGATCCACCTGGAGCCCTGGTCGTGGACCGGGCCGCGGGGGCGTTGATCCCCGGAATACCCTCCAGGTAGACTCCAGGCAGGTCAACCCTCCGCCTCGTCTCCCTCATACGCCATCCCCTCCCTCCCCTCCTCCCCCGCGGGTCCCCTGGCTGCAGAAGAGTGACCTGGGAGCCCTAAATCCTCTCTTATGCTTACTTGCGGGGTCACTGCCCCCGTGTTGTCTGCGTGATGGTGTGGGGGTCGAGTTACAGCTCCTGTCCCTGCCATCGAGGCAGCGGCACCAGTAAATAATTCGCTGGACAGACTGGCATCGCCAGTGTTTATCTTCACCTGGGTGCCAGCTGGGTGCCAGTGCCAGCTGGGGACGCCCGGTAATTACACCAGCCGGGTGGTAACAGAGCCAACTAAGATATATTCGCCGCAGTTGTTTCCATAATGACATTTTTTTGGGGAGGTGGGAAAAACAATGGTTATTTTTGTATTGCAGTTTCTCTTTGTTGCATCCTGTTCCATCTCTCTCTCTCTCTCTCTCTCTCTCTCTCTCTCTCTCTCTCTCTCTCTCTCTCTCTCTCTCTCTCTCTCTCTCTCTCTCTCTCCTCCTCCCTTCCCTCTCCTCCCCTTCCCTCTCCTCCATAAAACAGAAACGGAGTTGCTTTCAAACGAGAGATGCCTCTGTGTGTGTGTTGTTGATTGTGATAGTTTGTCTACTATTTGGGTCGTGTTTGTTTAGGTCGTGTTCGTTTAGGTCGTGTATACATCGTGTTTAGGTCGTGTATACATCGTGTTTAGGTCGTGTATACATCGTGTTTAGGTCGTGTATACATCGTGTTTAGGTCGTGTATACATCGTGTTTAGGTCGTGTATACATCGTGTTTAGGTCGTGTATACATCGTGTTTAGGTCGTGTATACATCGTGTTTAGGTCGTGTACTTATCGTGTTTAGGTCGTGTACTTATCGTGTTTAGGTCGTGTACGTATCGTGTGTAGGTCGTGTATATATCGTGTTTATGTCATGTTTATATCGTATTTAGGTCGTGTTTACCCATGGATTCATACAAGACAAACATGTGGTGTGAAGACTAGTCTGAAACAGGTTGCGTACTGGTCGAATCAAGTCGTCACGTGATCACACTGATGACCCAGAATGACCTTGGTGTTGCACCTGTCATGAAGTCGTCCTCCCTGAAGCACAAGTCACTCTTGGTGAAACTCCAGCTCCTCACCCGTGACACCACCAGCAGGTGAATCCGGACCTCAAAGAAACCAGGAGGGGAGATATAACCACTGAGGGATAACTGAATCCTTGAGGGTATCCCAGGGAATTACACTATCCTGTCTATCCCACTTATCTGCCCTTGCCTTAACTATTTAGATAGTTAAGGCAAGGATAGTATACCAGCCATTTCTGTCCCGACACATCCTCTTCCTACACTGCAAGCTGGATGACTGGCTACACTGACAGCTGGGAGACTGGCTACACTGACAGCTAGGAGACTGGCTACATTGCCAGCTAGGAGACTGGCTACACTGACAGCTGGGAGACTGGCTACATTGCCAGCTGGGAGACTGGCTACATTGCCAGCTGGGAGACTAGCTACATTGCCAGCTGGGAGACTGGCTACACTGCCAGCTAGGAGACTGACTACACTGACAGCTGGGAGACTGGCTACATTGCCAGCTAGGAGACTGGCTACACTGCCAGCTGGGAGACTGGCTACACTGCCAGCAGGGAGACTGGCTACACTGCCAGCTGAGAGACTGGCTACACTGCCAGCTGGGAGACTGGCTACACTGCCAGCTGGGAGACTGGCTACACTGCCAGCTGGGAGACTGGCATACATGGTTATTTAGTTAGAGGGATGAGAGTGAGAGGGAAGAGGAACAGTGAGAAGGAGAGTGAGAGGGAAGAGGAACAGTGAGAAGGAGAGGGAAGAGGAACAGTGAGAAGGAGAGGGAAGAGGAACAGTGAGAAGGAGAGGGAAGAGGAACAGTGAGAAGGGAGGAAGGGAACAGTGAGAAGGAGAGGAAGAGAACAGTGAGAAGGAGAGGGAAGAGGAACAGTGAGAAGGAGAGGGAAGAGGAACAGTGAGAAGGAGAGGGAAGAGGAACAGTGAGAAGGAGAGGGAAGAGGAACAGTGAGAAGGAGAGGGAAGAGGAACAGTGAGAAGGAGAGGGAAGAGGAACAGTGAGAAGGAGAGGGAAGAGGAACAGTGAGAAGGAGAGTGAGAGGGAAGATGCACAGTGAGAGGGAAGAGGAACAGTGAGAGTTAGGGAGAAGATGAACAGTGAGAGGGGAGACTGAGAGGGCGATCAGCTGATCACGAAGCGGCCTTGCCCGTCACCATGGAAACCTCTCACACATGACACCAAGGAGGGAGAGTTGATGCTGGTGAGAGAGAGAGAGAGAGAGAGAGTCTGATCATAAGGGTCTAGAGGACATGACAACCCTGGGTTCAATGATCCACCTGGTTGATCCGCAGCATGTGTGTCCGTGTCAGGGTGTGTCCGTGTCAGGGTGTGTCCGTGTCAGGGTGTGTCCGTGTCAGGGTGTGTCCGTGTCAGGGTGTGTCCGTGTCAGGGTGTGTCCGTGTCAGGGTGTGTCCGTGTCAGGGTGTGTCCGTGTCAGGGTGTGTCCGTGTCAGGGTGTGTCCGTGTCAGGGTGTGTCCGTGTCAGGGTGTGTCCGTGTCAGGGTGTGTCCGTGTCAGGGTGTGTCCGTGTCAGGGTGTGTCCGTGCAGGGTGTGTCCGTGCAGGGTGTGTCCGTGTCAGGGTGTGTCCGTGTCAGGGTGTGTCCGTGTCAGGGTGTGTCCGTGTCAGGGTGTGTCCGTGTCAGGGTGTGTCCGTGCCAGGGTGTGTCCGTGCCAGGGTGTGTCCGTGCCAGGGTGTGTCCGTGCCAGGGTGTGTCCGTGCCAGGGTGTGTCCGTGCCAGGGTGTGTCCGTGCCTGGGTGTGTCCGTGCCGGTGTGTCCGTGCGGGTGTGTCCGTGCCGGTGTCCGGCCAGGGTGTGTCCGTGCCAGGGTGTGTCCGTGCCTGGGTGTGTCCGTGCCTGGGTGTGTCCGTGCCTGGTGTGTCCGTGCCTGGTGTGTCCGTGCCTGGTGTGTCCGTGCCTGGGTGTGTCCGTGCCTGGGTGTGTCCGTGCCTGGGGTGTCCGTGCCTGGTGTGTCCGTGCCTGGTGTGTCCTGCTGCCTGGGTGTGTCCGTGCCGGGTGTGTCCTGTGCCTAGGGTGTGTCCGTGCCTGGGTGTGTCCGTGCCTGGGTGTGTCCGTGCCTGGGTGTGTCCGTGCCTGGGTGTGTCCGTGCCTGGGTGTGTCCGTGCCTGGATGTGTCCGTGCCTGGATGTGTCCGTGCCTGGTGTGTCCGTGCCTGGATGTGTCCGTGCCTGGGTGTGTCCGTGCCTGGGTGTGTCTGTGCCTGGATGTGTCCGTGCCTGGATGTGTCGTGCCTGGTGTCCTGTGCCTGGATGTGTCCGTGCCTGAATGTGTCCGTGCCTGAATGTGTCCGTGCCTGGATGTGTCCGTGCCTGGGTGTGTCCGTGCCTGGGGTGTCTGTGCCTGGAGTGTGTCTGTGCCTGGGTGTGTCGTGCCTAGATGTCTGTGCCTGGGTGTGTCCGTGCCTGGGTGTGTCCGTGCCTGGGTGTGTCTGTGCCTGATGTGTCTGTGCCTGAATGTGTGTGTGCCTGGATGTCTGTGCCTGGATGTGTCCGTGCCTGGATGTGTCCGTGCCTGGGTGTGTCTGTGCCTGGATGTGTCTGTACCTGGATGTGTCTGTGTGTCTGTGCCTGAGTGTGTCCGTGCCTGGATGTGTCCGTGCCTGGGTGTGTCTGTGCCTGGATGTGTCCGTGCCTGGATGTGTCTGTGCCTGGGTGTGTCCGTGCCTGTGTTTGGTAGTAGGTAGTAATCGTAGCCGTAGTAGTGGTAGTAATTTAAGTAATGGTGGACTGTCAACATCAAGTCTCACAATAATCTGGTGTTTGTCCTCCATCGGGTAGTAGTAATGGTAATAGTAGTAGTAGTGGTAGTAAGGGTAGTAGTAGTAGTGGTAGTAATGGAGAACTATCACATTAACTCTCACAGTACTCTGGTGTGTGTCCTCTATCTTAGTAATCTCTGGTGTTTGTTGTCTCCGCGAGAGACTGAGTGAGGAGTGAGAGACATTGCCCCAGTATACTTTCTCCTTTGTTTACTTTACCGTTTGTTTATCTTCTGTGTTTATCTTTGATGTTTGCCTTGGTGTGTGTGTGAGCGAGGCAGTTGAGGCGTTATGGAACTACTCTAATTGCTACCACAATATATATCCTCATTTCATAGCTACACTGCCTCATCTGCTAGAAAACATGATAGGATGGACAATGAGAACCTTGACACCTAGGGATGCCAAGCTCGTGATGACTTCCTTCAGATCGCTTGTTCTATCTAGGTTGGAATATTGCTGTACACTAATGGCCTCTTTCAAGGAAGGTGAAATTGCTGACCTGGAGAATGTTCAGAGAACCTTCATGGTACACATAAGTACGATAAAACACTTAAATTACTGGGAACGGTTGAAATCCCTTGATTTGTACTCCCTGGAACGCAGGCGAGAAAGACACATGATAATATACACCTGGAAAATCTTAAAAAGATTAGTACCAAACTTGCACACGAAAATCACTCCATATGAAAACAAAAGATCGGCAGGAGATGCAACATTCCCCCATTGAAAAGCAGGGGCGCCACTAGTACACTGAGACAAAACACAATAAGTGTCCGGAGCCCAAGACTGTTCAACTGCCTTCCAGCATATAATATTATTATTATTATTACTCTGCTATTATTAATTATTTTTATTACTTTATTATTACTCTATTATTATTTATATTATTATTATTACACTATTATTTATTATTTTTTATATTATTATTAATATTTATTATGGGGAGCGCTAAACATGCAGGGATCGTACAGGGCCGGGAGGGATAGGAAGGCAGTATGGGTTGATTCAAGGAAGGCAGTATGGGTAGCGTCAAGGAAGGTAGTATGGGTTGCGTCAAGGAAGGCAGTTTGGGTTGCGTCAAGGAAGGCAGTTTGGTTTGCGTCAAGGAAGGCAGTATGGGTTGCGTCAAGGAAGGCAGTATGGGTTGCGTCAAGGAAGGCAGTATGGGTTGCGTCAAGGAAGGAGAGAGGATGAAGGAACTTGCCTTGAGGAGACAGATAAGAATAATAAGTGATAAAGCAATGTTATTATCCTGGTAGCAAGTAATAAACGATACAATAACTGCCCAAGGATAAACAATTTATTTTCACAACGCTTAATGACAAGCAAAGTGGCAAGTGTATAAGAAGAACCAGAGTGGTGGTGGCCAAGCTGATTCAAATTCAGGACGCTGCGAGAGCGACAGCGACCAACCGGCTAGGTTATACATGGTCTTCTCACCAAGCACATCGGACATACTTATAAGAGGTTCTGGGTGTCTGTGACTACGCAGTAGTTTAACTATCTGGGAGAGGTGAATCTAGAGAGGAAAATGAAATAGGATGAGGCACAAACAGACTATAAGAGGAGGACTAAACGTAGATGTGTGTGAACATAGTACAACAGAGAGATGAAGGGAACTAAAACAAACGAGATGACGGTAAAGTGGTACAGTATTCTACAAATGCGTTGTTTAATGAGAACATGTGTTATGGAAGCAGTGCATGTTTGCAGCGACCAACCTTCTACACTTGACTGTCAAGCCCAACTTTTATTACGTGATTTAATGTCCAGCATAAATACTGAGTGATGGAAGAGTGATGGTGTGATGGAAGAGTGATGGTGTGATGGAAGAGTGATGGTGTGATGGAAGAGTGATGGTGTGATGGAAGAGTGATGGTGTGATGGAAGAGTGATGGTGTGATGGAAGAGTGATGGTGTGATGGAAGTGATGGTGTGAAGGAAGAGTGATGGTGTGAAGGAAGAGTGATGGTGTGAAGGAAGAGTGATGGTGTGAAGGAAGAGTGATGGTGTGAAGGAAGAGTGATGGTGTGAAGGAAGAGTGATGAAGGTGTGATGAATGCGTGCACAGTTCTATGCTGAGATGACGTCTAGGCAACTACGGACAATGTACGCACACACATGATAGCAAATATGATCACGACGTACAAGATACTCAGAGCGACACAGTAGACAGGGACAGACCCGCTTGCCATGGCAGTAAAAACATGCAATTTGGAAACCAGAAATTGAGTCAGAGGATCATAAGATACAATTATTTCTTGGTGGGTGAAGAGAGGAGAGAACAAGTAAGAAAGAACACTTCATAACAAGACGTGGCCACCATTAACCTCATGCATCGATTGAAAAGTAGTTTTAATAAGCTTGAATTAGCCTCTTGCAAACACAACTATAATAATAATAGTCTTGAACTAGACTCTTGTAGTCACAACTATAATAATAGGCTAGTTCAAGCCTATTATAATAGGCTTGAACTAGCCTCTTGCCGTCACAACTATAATAATAATAATAATAATAATAATAGGCTTGAGCTAGTCTCTTGCAGTCATAACTATAATAATAATAATAATAATAATAATAATAATAATAATAAAAGGCTTGAACTAGCCTCTTGCCGCCACAACTATAATAATAATAATAATAATAATAATAATAATAATAATTTCTACAAGTACACTATACAACTTATACAGACCATAGTTCACATCAATGACGTACTATGTAGAAAGCCCCTTAGGTTAATTTTGTCTCCCAGGATGCGACCCACACCAGTAGGCCAGGAACACGAGCTGCTGTTTACCAGCTTTACTTAGCTACTGTGAATGAAACTTTAAAAAACTTTGATTATTTTTTGAGTATCATGTCACTTTCTTTGAAACTGTTTCTATTTTAACAAAAACTTTGTTTGTTAAAGATTTAAAGTTTAATCTTAATACTTCAATAAGTTTGTATATTTGTAGATTCTCCCAATTCTTTATTTTTAAAATGTGTTGGAAGAGATGTGATGGGTAGCAGCCGGTGCACTTGTCCTTGGAATGTATGGGTGGTGTAAAATATGGAATGCCTTGTTCCTTCATCATGAGGAGGCGTGGAGCCTCGTACACAGAGGCGATGCCAAGCCTTGTCTGGGAGAGGACAAAGACACACGTAACATGATCTTGCCAGACCTCTTGCACAGTAGCAACCGTTGCAACAGTGCTGAGGGACCCAGGTGGCGTCTACCTGGAGGCACATGTAGCATCTGTAGTAGACTAACTGTAACTATACTGACCATCATAGTTTGTGCTCCCGTTCTTGTAACTTGTCAATAAGTCACTGTATTTCTTCTGTCTGAAGATAAGAGAGGACTCCCGCCCCCTTCACCCACCCCCGCCCCTTCACCCACTCCCGCCCCTTCACCCACTCCCGCCCCTTCACCCACTCCCGCCCCTTCACCCACTCCCGCCCCCTTCACCCACCCCCGCCCCTTCACCCACGCCCGCCCCTTCATCCACTCCCGCCCCTTCACCCACTCCCGTCCCTTCACACACTCCCGCCCTCTTCACCCACCCCCGCCCCTTCACCCACTCCCGCCCCTTCACCCACTCCCGCCCCTTCACCAACTCACGCCCCCTTCAACAGGAGCAGCAGGAGCAGGAACAGGAACAGCAGCAGCAGGAACAGCAACAGCAGCAGCAGCAACAGCAGCAGCAGCAGCAGCAACAGCAGGAGCAACAGCAGGAGCAACAGCAGCAACAGCAGCAGCAGCAACAACAACAGCAACTGGAAGCAGAAGCAGGAGCAGCAAAAGCAACATCAGGAGCAGCAACAGCAGCAGCAGCAGCAACAACAACAACAGCAGCAACAGCAGGAGCAGCAACAGCAGCAGGAGCAGCAACAGCAACAACAGCAGCAGCAGCAACAGCAGCAACAACAATGGTGTTCGTGACATGCTGAGTGGTGGTGGTGACATGCTGAGTAGTGTTCGTGACATGCTGAGGTGGTGGTGGTGACATGCTGAGTAGTGTTCGTGACATGCTGAGTGGTGGTGGTGACATGCTGAGTGGTGGTGGTGGTGACATGCTGAGTAGTGTTCGTGACATGCTGAGTGGTGGTGGTGACATGCTGAGTGGTGGTGGTGACATGCTGAGTGGTGGTGGTGGTGACATGCTGAGTAGTGTTCGTGACATGCTGAGTGGTGGTGGTGACATGCTGAGTGGTGTTCGTGACATGCTGGTGGTGGTGGTTGTGACATGCTGAGTGGTGGTGGTGGTGACATGCTGAGTAGTGTTCGTGACATGCTGAGTGGTGGTGGTGACATGCTGAGTGGTGGTGGTGACATGCTGAGTGGTGGTGGTGGTGACATGCTGAGTAGTGTTCGTGACATGCTGAGTGGTGGTGGTGACATGCTGAGTGGTGTTCGTGACATGCTGAGTGGTGGTGGTGACATGCTGAGTGGTGGTGGTGACATGCTGAGTGGTGGTGGTGACATGCTGAGTGGTGTTCGTGACATGCTGAGTGGTGTTCGTGACATGCTGAGTGGTGTTCGTGACATGCTGAGTGGTGGTGGTGACATGCTGAGTGGTGTTCGTGATATGCTGAGTGGTGGTGGTGACATGCTGAGTGGTGTTCGTGATATGATGAGTGGTGGTGGTGACATGCTGAGTGGTGGTGGTGGTGACATGCTGAGTGATGGTGGTGACTGGCGAGGTGGAAGTGTTAGTGGTGAAGGTAATGGTGGTACACACTGTAATGGTGGTGATGGTGGTAGTGTTGATTGTTGTGATAATAGTGGTAGTAATGATAATGTTGGTGGTAAGGGTGGTGATGAGGGCGGTAGAGGTGGTGATGGTGATAGTGGTAATGGTTGTGGTAATAGTGGTGATAGACTAAACACGGGTGTTCTGGTTCATGTTCGTGTGTGTGTGTGTGTGTGTGTGTGTGTGTGTGGAGGGGAAGGGGGTTAAATCTCCATCAGGTTCTTGAGCCCCGGGTTTGATATCGCTAAATCCATGATGGTTTTCTGTACAGATTCTCTTCCTCCTTTCTATCTCTCCGTCTTTGTTTCTGTCTGTCTCTGTCTGTCTGTCTCTCCTCTCCTCCTCGTCGTCCTCCTCATCCTCCTCCTCCTCCTCCTCCTCCTCCTCCTCCTCCCCTTCCCTCCCCCCTCTCACTATCTGATCATGTCCGGTACATCTCAACAGATGTCGTGAGAGTTTAATAATTCATCAAGACATGGGAAGTCGTGACCTGCCAGAACTGACCCACTCAACTAGTTCCTTCAAGACACCGTCACCAGTCTTGGTATTTACTCTAGGTTAAATCTTCTCTCATGTATTGTGTACACTACGGACCTGAACCACCTTCCGGGTATTGTGTACACTACGGACCTGAACCACCTTCCGGGTATTGTGTACACTACGAACCTGAACCACCTTCCGGGTATTGTGTACAGTACGGACCTGAACCACCTTCCGGGTATTGTGTACACTACGGACCTGAACCACCTTCCGGGTATTGTGTACACTACGAACCTTAACCACCTTCCTGGTATTGTGTACACTACGGACCTGAACCACCTTCCGGGTATTGTGTACACTACGGACCTGAACCACCTTCCGGGTATTGTGTACACTACGGACCTGAACCACCTTCCGGGTATTGTGTACACTACGGACCTGAACCACCTTCCGGGTATTGTGTACACTACGGACCTGAACCACCTTCCGGGTATTTTGCAAAGTTTACAGCGGCTGTAACACTCCAGAAACTTGGAAGATATTTTAATTCCAACTTAGAAGTGGAGTATGGGGGAGGGGGGATAAATTAACCAGATATTAACATGAAGTAACAAGTGTGGTGGATGAAGCAGTCTCTGGTAGTAGCAGCAGCAATATAGCAGTAGTAGCAGTAGTGGTGGTGGTAGTGGTAGTAGTAGTAGTAGTAGTAGCAGCAGCAGTTTAGCAGTAGTAGTAGTAGCAATAGTAGTAGTAGATAGCTAGCAGCGTAGCTAGTAGAGCAGCAGTGTGGTGGAGTGGCAGAGAGCAGCAGCAGCAGTTTGCAGTAGTAGCAGCAGCAGCAGCAATAGCAGTAGCAGCAGCAGGTGCTATAGCAGTGCAGCAGCAGCTAGTAGCAGCAGTAGCAGCAGCAGCAGCAGAGCAGCAGCATGCGTATAGCAGTAGTAGCAGAGTGGTGGTGGAGTGGCAGTAGTAGTAGCAGAGAGCAGAGCACATATAGCATGTAGCAGTAGATGGTGGTGGCAGTGTAGTAGAGAGAGCAGCAGCAGTTTGCGAGTAGCAGTAGCATAGCAGCAAGTAGTAGAGTAGCAGCAGCAGTATGCAGTAGTAGCAGCAGTGCTACAGTAGCAGCAGAGAGCAGTAGAGCGTAGCAGCACAGTAAGCAGAGTAGCAGTAGTGGTGGGGCAGTGGAGTAGAGTAGCAGTAGCAGCAGTAGCAAATAGCAGAGTAGCAGAGTGGTGGTGGCAGTGGCAGTAGTAGCAGCAGTAGAGCAGCTGCAGCAGTTAGCAGTAGTAGAGCAATAGTAGTAGCAGCAGCAGCAGCAGCAGCAGTATAGCAGTAGTAGCAGAGTGGTGGTGGTAGTCAGTAGAGTAGTAGCATGCTGCAGCAGTTTAGCAGAGTAGAGTAGCAAAGATAGCAGAGCAGCAGCAGTTGCAGTAGCAGCAGTAGTGCGTGGGTGGTAGAGAGCAGTAGCAGCAGCAGCAGTTTGCAGCAGCAGCTAGTAGCAGCAGCATATAGCAGTAGTCATGTCAGCAGTGTAGTAGCAGCAGCAGCAGTCAGCAGCAGCAGCAGCAGAGAGCAGCAGCAGCTGCATGCATGTAGCAGCAGCGTGCAGCAGCTAGCAGCAGCAGAGCAGTAGAGCAGCTAGCAGCAGCAATAGTAGCAGCAGCAGCTAGTGCTGTAGCGCAAGCAGCTAAGCAGCTAGTAGTAGCAGCAGTAGTAGTCAGCAGCAGTAGCAGCAGCAGCAGCAGTAGAGCAAGCAGCTAGCAGTAGCAGCAAAGTAGCAGCAGCTAGCAGCAGCAGCAGCAGCAAGCAAGCAGCAGCAGCAGCAGCAGATAGCAGCTGGCAGCTGTTGCAGTGTAGTAGTGCAGCAGCAGAGTGCTAGCTAGCACAGCAGTAAGCTAGCAGCAGCAGCAGCAGCAGCAGCAGCAGCAGTAGCAGCAGCAGTAGCAGAAGCTAGAGACAGAGCAGCAGTGCAGCATAGTGTAGCAGCAGTCAGCGTAGCAGCAGCAGCAGCAGAGCAGCAGCAGAGAGCAGCAGCAACAGAGCAGCAGCAGCGTGTGCTAGCAGAGCAGCAGTAGTAGTCAGCAGCAGTAGTAGAGCAGCAGAGTAGTAGCAGTAGCAGCAGCAGTAGTAGCAGCAGCAGCAGCAGAGTAGCAGCAGAGTAGCAGAGCAGCAGTAGTAGTAGTAGTAGCAGCAGTAGTAGTAGTAGTAGTAACAGTAGTAGTAGTAGTAGCACCAGTAGTAGTAGTAGTAGTAGCACCAGTAGTAGTAGTAGTAGTAACAGTAGTAGTAGTAGTAGTAACAGTAGTAGTAGTAGTAGCACCAGTAGTAGTAGTAGTAGTAATAGTAGTAGTAGCAGTGGTGACCCCCACAACTAGAACTACCCTGGCAAGACCCTCGAAATAACTCACAGGTGAGTCAAAAGTTGTGATTTAAATGAAAACAAAGAAAAACGATATTTGACGAGAGTAAACGAAATCAATTTCAACGAATACGTACGATATTAGTGTTTCTTTATTAGTGTTTCTTTAAAGAGGAGACATGACCGGCCTCTCATACTTAACCTTCAATCTAGAAGACAGTCTGAACGTGTTCACTGTTACGTCATGATAGATGGTCAAGGTGACAGTCTGAACGTGTTCACTGTTACGTCATGATAGATGGTCAAGGTGACAGTCTGAACGTGTTCACTGTTACGTCATGATAGATGGTCAAGGTGACAGTCTGAACGTGTTCACTGTTACGTCATGACAGATGGTCAAGGTGACAGTCTGAACGTGTTCACTGTTACGACATGATAGATGGTCAAGGTGAGACGAGAGATCATGGTCACCCGCTAACTTGTATTATAGACTGAGAAAACTTGGAAATGAGGAAGATAAGAAGAGAGGACGATAAGGAAAGAGGAAGAGAGGAAAACAAGGAGAGAGAAATGAGAGAGGATTAGTATTAGTAGTCCTCCCCAGGCTTCAGTAGTCTCCCCAGCACTCTCCAGCTTCCAGTAGTCTCTTCAGCACTTCCCAGGTTCCAGTAGTCACCCCAGCACTTCCCAGGTTCCAGTAGTCTCCCCAGCACTTCCCAGGTTCCAGTAGTCACCCCAGCACTTCCCAGGTTCCAGTAGTCTCCCCAGCACTTCCCAGCTTCCAGTAGTCTCCCCAGCACTTCCCAGGTTCCAGTAGTCTCCTCAGCACTTCCCAGCTTCCAGTAGTCTCCCAGCACTTCCCAGGTTCCAGTAGTCTCCCCAGGACTTCCCAGGTTCCAGTAGTCTCCCCAGCACTTCAAAGGTTCCAGTAGTCTCCCCAGGACTTCCCAGGTTCCAGTAGTCTCCTCAGCACTTTCCAGGTTCCAGTAGTCTCCGCAGGACTTCCCAGGTTCCAGTAGTCTCCCCAGCACTTCCCAGGTTCCAGTAGTCTCCCCAGGACTTCCCAGGTTCCAATAGTCTTCCCAGCACTTCCAAGCTTCCAGTAGTCTCCTCAGCACTTCCCAGGTTCCAGTAGTCTCCCCAGCACTTCCCAGGTTCCAGTAGTCTCCCCAGCACTTCCCAGGTTCCAGTAGTCTCCCCAGGACTTCCCAGGTTCCAGTAGTCTCCTCAGCACTTCCCAGGTTCTAGTAGTCTCCTCGCACTTCCCAGGTTCCAGTAGTCTCCTCAGCACTTCCCAGGTTCCAGTAGTGTCCTCAGCACTTCCCAGGTTCCAGTAGTCTCCCCAGCACTTCCCAGGTTCCAGTAGTCTCCCCAGCACTTCCCAGGTTCCAGTAGTCTCCCCAGCACTTCCCAGGTTCCAGTAGTCTCCCAGCACTTCCCAGGTTCAGTAGTCTCCCAGCACTTCCCAGGTTCAGTAGTCTCCTCAGCACTTCCCAGGTTCCAGTAGTCTCCTCAGCACTTCCCAGGTTCCAGTAGTCTCCAGCACTTCCCAGGTTCAGTAGTCTCCTCAGCACTTCCCAGGTTCAGTAGTCTCCCAGCACTTCCCAGGTTCCAGTAGTCTCCTCAGCACTTCCCAGGTTCCAGTAGTCTCCCCAGCACTTCCCAGGTTCCAGTAGTCTCCTCAGCACTTCCCAGGTTCCAGTAGTCTCCTCAGCACTTCCCAGGTTCCAGTAGTCTCCTCAGCACTTCCCAGGTTCCAGTAGTCTCCCCAGCACTTCCCAGGTTCCAGTAGTCTCCTCAGCACTTCCCAGGTTCCAGTAGTCTCCCAGCACTTCCCAGGTTCCAGTAGTCTCCTCAGCACTTCCCAGGTTCCAGTAGTCTCCTCAGCACTTCCCAGGTTCCAGTAGATTATTACACACAGCAGTACATATGCAGATTATCACACACAGTAGTACATATGCAGATTATCACACACAGCAGTACATATGTAGATTATTACACACAACAGTACATATGCAGATTATCACACACAGCAGTACATATGCAGATTATCACACACAGCAGTACATATGCAGATTATCACACACAGCAGTACATATGCAGATTATCACACACAGTAGTACATATGTAGATTATCACACACAGCAGTACATATGCAGATTATCACACACAGTAGTACATATGTAGATTATCACACACAGCAGTACATATGTAGATTATCACACACAGCAGTACATATGTAGATTATCACACACAGCAGTACATATGTAGATTATCACACACTGCAGTACATATGTAGATTATACACACAGCAGTACATATGAAATTATACACACAGCAGTACATATGAGATTATCACACACAGCAGTACATATGTAGATTATCACACACAGCAGTACATATGAGATTATCACACACAGCAGTACATATGTAAGATTATTACACACAGCAGTACATATGTAATTATACACACAGCAGTACATATGTAGATTATCCTCAAGGAAAACCAGATAAATAGTCAACAGTACTATTATTATACCAGGTCTTGTAAATTTCTCAGTAAACAGTTTCCCAGAAATTATACTTGAGGATTAAGTTGATGTCTTGTGAAAACTTAGAGAGAAAACAGAGAGGGAGAGGGGAGAGACTGGAAGGGAAAGAAAGGAGAGGAGAGAAACAGAAAGAGGTGGGGGCAAAAGGAACGTACGGAAGGAAAGGGAAAGGGGCAGGAGGGAGAGAGAAATGAATAAGGCTGGTGGCTCAGGAGTGTGCTGTACGTGACAGAGTTAACCACTGGCTGTGGAAGTGGCAGACTGTAGATATCAGGAACTGGTGATGAAACCAGCTGGTCTGTGAGTGCGCATGACGCTGTAGATTCATGAGGTGATGAAGCCAGCTGGTCTGTGAGTGCGCATGACGCTGTACATTCATGAGGGATGAAGCCAGCTGGTCTGTGAGTGCGCATGACGCTGTACATTCATGAGGTGATGAAGCCAGCTGGTCTGTGAGTGCGCATGACGCTGTACATTCACGAGGGGATGAAGCCAGCTGGTCTGTGAGTGCGCATGACGCTGTACATTCATGAGGGATGAAGCCAGCTGGTCTGTGAGTGCGCATGACGCTGTACATTCATGAGGTGATGAAGCCAGCTGGTCTGTGAGTGCGCATGACGCTGGTCTGTGAGCAGACTGTCCTCTCTGAACGTCTACTGACTCAGTCTGCTGTCTACACCTGTTGATAGACAGGTGTCTGCTGTACAGCACTCAAGCACCATACACAGTGTTCACTGTCGACCATCAAGAACTTCAGCACTGAGACATAAAGATGACTGGAGTCTACACAACACCTGGGAAAAATAAGACTATTCAGATGGAACGAGAAAAGTTCTCAGAAATGTAGACTGATGTCAAGGTTGCCAGGTACTGAAGCCTTGACAACCACCACCACCACTGCTGTGCTGGCTGTCAAGGTTGCCAGGTACTGAAGCTTTGACAACCACCACTGCTGTGCTGGCTGTCAAGGTTGCCAGGTACTGAAGCTTTGACAACCACCACTGCTGTGCTGGCTGTCAAGGTTGCCAGGTACTGAAGCCTTGACAACCACCACTGTTGTGCTAGCTGTCAAGGTTGCCAGGTACTAAAGCCTTGACAACCACCACTACTGTGCTGGTTGTCAAGGTTCCCATGTACTGAAGCCTTGACAACCGCCATCACCACTGCTGTGCTGACTGTGAAGGTTGCCAGCTACTGAAGCCTTAGCTTATTATTAGTAGTAGTAGTTGTAATGTTACTTCAGTAAAGCGTGGTCACGTGACAGCTTACCCCCAGCTAAACGTTGCATGGTGACGTCTAATAGAAAGCTATACCATGGGCGCCTTCCATTATAGCTGCCCCCTCCTCCTCTTAACTCCAGCTAACTTAGTAAACTAACTCTTAACTCTGACTCCACTTCTCTCGTTAACCTCCTCCCACTCTCCTGCTCCTCGTTTACTGCGAGACTCCAGCTAAAACGATACTTTAATACCTTCATTTCCAATAGGACTAATGATGCGTTAACATTGTCTCTTATTTCGGGTTAATTGGTAAGGTTATGATATTTTGATAATTGCGGGTGGAAGATAGGCTGTTTACAGTGGTAAATGGTTAGTACCTAGCCCTGGTAGACTGCTGGAGAGGGTTTCGAGGGGTCAACGCACCCGAGGCCTGGTCTCAGACCAGGCCTCATGGTGGATCAGGGTCTGATTAACCAGGCTGTTACTGCTGGCCGCACGTAAACCGACGTACGAACCACAGCCCGGCTGGTCAGGTACTGACTTTAGGTGCCTACCTGTCCACTGCCTTCTTGAAGACAGTCAGGGGTATATTGGTAATTCCCCCTTGTGTATGCTGGGAGGCAGTTAAACAATCTTGGGCCCCTGACACTTATCGTGTTGTCTCTTAGTGTACTCGTGGACCCCCTGCTTCTCATTGGGGGATGTTGCATCTCCTGCCGAGTCTTTTGCTTTCGTAGGGAGCGATTTTCGTGTGCAAGTTTGGTTCTAATCCTTCTAGGATTTTCCAAGTGTATATTATCACATATCTCTCTCGCCTGCGTTCCAGGGAATACAAATCAAGGGACTTCAACCGTTCCAAGTAATGTAGGTGCTTTATCGTACTTATGTGTGCCGTGAAAGTTCTTTGTACACTCTCCAGGTCAGCAATTTCGCCTGCCTTGAAGGGGGAAGTTAGTGTACAGCAGTATTCAAGCCTAGAGAGAACAAGCGATTTGAAGAGAATCATCATGGGCTTGGCGTCCCTAGTTTTGAAGGTTCTCATTATCCATCCTATCATTTTTCTAGCAGATGTGGTATATACACTGTTGTGGTCTTTGAATGTGAGATCCTCTGACATTATCACTGCCAGGTCCTTCACATTAGTTTTTCGCTCTATTGTATGGTTAGAATTTGTTTTATATTTTGATAAAATTTTAATTTCCTCAAGTTTTCCATATGAGTAGTTGAAATTTCTCTTCATTAAACTTCATATTGTTTTCTGCGGCCCATTTAAAGATTTGGTTGATGTCCGCTTGGAGTCTTGCAGTGTCTTCGATGGAGGTCACTGTCGTGACAATTTTGGTGTTATCGGTAAAGGAAGACACGGAGCTATGGTTTACATCTCTCTATGTCAGATATGAGGATGAGGAACAAGATGGGAGCGAGTACTGTGCCTTGTGGAACAGAGCTTTTCACGTAGCCGCCTCAGACTTTACTCTGTTTACTATTACTTTTTGTGTTCTATTTGTTAGGAAGTTATAGATCCATCTTGTGCGCAATTACACCATGGTCGCACTTGTTGAAGGCTTTCGCAAACTCTGTGTATACTACATCTGCATTTTGTTTATCATCTAAAGCATCCAGGATCTTATCATAGTGGTCCAGTAGCTGGAACAGACAGGAGCGACCTGCTCTAAACCCGTGTTGCCCTGGGTTGTGCAATTGATGGGTATCTAGGTGGGTGGCGATCTTGCTTCTTAGAACACTTTCGAAGATTTTTATGATATGGGACGTTAGCACTATAAGTCTGTAATTCTTTGGCAATTGCTTTACTGCCACCTTTGTGGAGTGGGGCTATGTCATTACACAAATAATCCGCACATAGAAGAGAGGAGCTTACGATGACGTTTCAGGGCTATGGTTATTGTTTTTGTGACTGTGGGATAACTCCTGTGTTCATGCTCCCTCTCCATAGAATGCTGAAGACATGTGACAGGGGCTTCTTGCAGTTCTTGATGAACACGAGTTCCATGAGTCAGGGCCTGGGGCAGAGTGCATGGGCATGTATAATGTGCCTTTTCGAAATCTTGTGGTGTTAGGATAATATCAGAGATCTTTGAAGTGACCAAATTTTGAGTCGACCCTGAGTCTGGTTAATGGCTTACTGAACACTGAGTCATATTGGAACTTTAGTATCTCACTCATTTCTTTGCTGTGTAGGTCCCATCTCGTCTAAGCAGGGTCCAATACTAGATGTTGTTCTCGCCTTAGATTTGGCATAAGAAAAGAAGTATTTAGGGTTTCTTTCAATTTCATTAATGGCTTTAAGTTCTTCCTGAGATTATTGTCTACTGTAAGATTCCTTAAACTTAAGTTTGATATTTGCTATTTCTCCCACCAGTGCCTCTCTACGTAATTTAGATATACTGGGCCCCTCTCAGCAGCTCTGTGACTCTTCGCCTTTGCCTGTATAGGGAACGTCTCTCTCTAGTTTGCATCTTCTCTTTCTCTTAATATAAAGTGCCTTCAGCAGACCTCAAGTGCCACAGAGTTGACTAGTATATCTTCCCAGTTTGTTTCATTTAGAACATGGTTCACTTGTTCCCAATATATGTTTTTGTTATTGAAGTTGAATTTTGTGAAGGCATCCTCATAACTGATCACATTTTGTTGGTCAGGAGCCCTGTGCATACATGTCTGTACCTCTATTATGTTGTGAACTGAGTGTCTTTGATACGGTTATATTACGTATCAGATTGTCGTTGTTAGTGAAGATGAGGTCCAGCGTATTTTCTATGCTTGTTGGTTTAATGTGAATTTGGTGTAGAGATTTAATAGCTCTTGTGTGTGTGAATTTTCATCTGCGCTGCCTCCTGGGGTGATCTCTGCTAAAACATTGTTTGCTATACTCCTCCATTTTAGGTGTCTCAAGTTGAAATCTCCCAGTAGTAAGATGTTTGGGGCAGGAGTTGGGAGATTTTCCAGACAGTGGTCAATTTTCAAAAGCTGTTCTTGGAATTACTGGGAAGTTGCATCTTGAGGCTTGTATACCACCACAATGACAAGGTTTTGGTTTTCGACCTTACTGCCAAAACTTCAACTACATCATTTGGAGGTGTTTAGTAGTTCTGAGCAAATGAGCGACTCTGTGACGTACAGGCCAACCCATCCTTGTTGCTATTTAGTCTGTAGCATCTGAATAGGTCATAATCTGGGATCCATATTTCGTTGTCAAAATGATCCTTTGTGGGGTCTCTGTAAAGCCGCAAACATTGCATTTGACTCCGTGAGCAGTCCTTGATGTAAGGTATGTTGTTGTTTGTTGATGGTTTTAGACTGTATATTTGCAAAGATAAATGTCGTTATATTGATGTAATTTAGGGGCTTTGTTTGCTGACATTAATATCTGTTGTTCTGGACTGGAGGCCAATGGCTGCCCCTCCACTCCAGAAGTGTTTTCAGTTGGTGTAGGATTTCTGTCATTTCTTGCCAGTCTTTTTCTTTCCTGGCACTAAAAACCGTCTCTGGAGAGGTTTGGCTTCCCTCTTTTGTTTCCCATGGTCTGGGTGATCTGTATCTTCTTGTTCCTTTAGATGGTGTGTCTGACAGTATATGTGGTAGCACTCTCTTTCATGGAGTGACGAGTGACACATTTCTGGGTGAAATAAGTTACAAGAAGAAGAGTTGCACCCTCCTGTTGTCATGTGGGTGCAGCATTTTTAGGATGGTCAGAAGTGCGTATCTCACCTGTTTCCAGATATACCATGCCTGCCGATACCCAAGGCATAGAATTTGCATAGATTAGATTTTGTTTGCCAGGATTTTCGTGTCTGTGTTCCCTACAGTGCATTTTTTCTGTTTCCCCACTGCCTACAGCCCTGTGCAGACATCACGCTTCAGCAGTGTTCACTGGTAATGTGTCAACACTGTTTCCCGAGCATCATCCCTCTTGTTCCATCTCCAGTAGTCTTGCTACTTTGCCTCTGGAAACTGTATGATGTTGTCTTTACCTGTTTCATCACCAGGCCACTATCTTCATCTGGTGCACTGTTTTTCCAGGACAACACCAGTGCCCCTGGTGCACTGTTCTCCAGGACAACACCAGCCCCATCTGGTGCACTGTTCTCCCGGACAACACCAGTGCCCTCTGGTGCTGTTCTCAGGACAACACCAGTGCCCTCTGGTGCACTGTTCTCCAGGACAACACCAGTGCCCTCTGGTGCTGCCTCCAAGCAGCCCTGTTCCCTGAGGCCACCCATTTTATTTTTCCAGCTGTTATACAAGGCTGCCATGTTTTCTAAGAAGGAAATTTTGTTGTATTCTTGGATTTTAATACAGATGTAATTTTCTCCCACAGGTGTATCTCGCTTGGGCAGACCCAAAGACATTTTCCAGATTTTATATCAATAGTGGTTGATGGTTTAAAGTTCCTGCATGACCCATGGGACCATTTACTACAGAGATTTATGCAATCCAAGCATGACTTCCTCTGTTACTCTTTCTGCAAACTTCACAATTTTATGATGTGGTCATTTACAACGCCTGGCACACTTGGCAGTTCTCCTAGCTAGCTAGTTGAAAGGTTCACTAAAAGTATTTAGTTTTCAGTGTTTGAATAGTTCTTCTGGGTAGGCCAGCTAGGATAAGCTTACTATTAGAAAAATAATTTTGTGTTATATGTTTGATATATATACTGTAGTTTGATATATATGGTATATATAATGTAGTTTGATATACAGTATATGGTATATATACGTACTGTAGTTTGATGTATATGGGTTTTATGTATTATAGTTTCAGTCCCATACAACAATATTTCCTTCTGGTACACTTGAACAGTACCCTGGGTAGGCTGGATAATAAGCCTACTATAAAAGTATTTTGTTTTATATGTTGGTATACATCACAAACAGTTCTTTTTGGGTAGGGTAGAGGTCCACTATGAAGTATTTTCTTTTATATGCTTAATGTAACCTTTTTATAGTTTTTTAATTATTTATGGTTTTTTTTTTTTTTTTTTTTTTTTTTTTTTTTTTTTTTTTTTTTTTTTTTTTTTTTTTTTTTCATTTCTACATAAATGTTCTCCTGGTACACTTAAACAGTTCTCCTGGTACATTTAAAAAGTTCTCTTTGGGACATTAAACAGTTCTCCTGGTACATTAAACAAATTTTCCTGGTACACTTAAACAGTTCTCCTGGACACTTAAACAGTTCTCCTGGTACACTTAAACAGTTCTCCTGGTACACTTAAACAGTTTTCCCGGTACACTAAACAGTTCTCCTGGGGACACTTTAAAAAGTTCTCCTGGTACACTTAAACAGTTCTCCTGGTACACTTAAACAGTTCTCTGGTACACTTAAACAGTTCTCTGGTACACTTAAACAGTTCTCCTGGCACTTAACAGTTCTCCTGGTACACTTAAACAGTTTCCTGTACACTTAAACAGTTCTCCTGGTACACTTAAACAGTTCTCCTGGTACACTTAAACAGTTCTCCTGGTACACTTAAACAGTTCTCATGGTACACTTAAACAGTTCTCCTGGTACACTTAAACATTTTCCTGGTACACTTAAACAGTTCTCCTGGTACACAAACATTCTCCTGGCTTTAAACAGTTCTCCTGGTAGGCTGGCTAGGGTAAAGGTCTACTATAAGTTTTTGTTTATATGCTGGTATATATACTGTAATTTGATATATATATATATATATATATATATATATATATATATATATTAAAATATATATATATATATTATATTTTTATTTTATAGATTTTAAAAAATTTTTATTGTTTTTTTTTGCTGTTTGTTGAACTGGTGACTGCTGGCAGCTTCTACTGCGTGTTA